>JANHFM010001388.1:203664-215436 GCA_032468115.1 Grayia smithii | reverse complement strand
ATACAGGTCCTCAATGGAAGGCAGGTTGGTAGCCATTGTTTTCTCTGCAGTTCTAATTATCCTCTGAAGTCTGTGTCCATCTTGTTGGGTTGCAGAACCCAACCTAAATCTGCAGAAAGATTGGATTCACAACTTAGCTAATATTGTCCCATTTGTTTTTTACAGAATGCCACTGACAGTTCTTCTAATTCTTCTCAGAAAAGAGAGCAGCCTTTACGAACACTAGCATCTTCTCCATCCTTTGAGCATCACCGAATTTGCACCCGCGGCCACTTTCATGACCAGTTTAGCCCTGAACATTACCATCTAGAACAAGTGAGCCTCTCTTTAGATTCTTTCCTTGCTGTTCCAGAATGCTAATTTTTCTCATACTGGCTGGGCCAGAAATTCTGGTGACTAACTGCATGTGTGAAAGCAGGAGTTCTTTGATAGAACTCTGTGATATGAGCTTTACCTCTGTTGTCTTCCAAGTCATGGCTAGCTGGTTTTTGGGAAATAGCAGAAGATTTGTTAAGCTTGGTGTATTGCCTTTTTAAATTTCCTATTTAAAAAAACATTTTTTTAATTTAAAATTCAATTAAAATTTAACCTACCCTGTTTCCCCCAAAATAAAGACATCCCCTGATAATAAGCTCAATTGGGCTTTTGGGTGCATGGCAATTAGGCCAACCGCTTATTTCACGGTTCAAAAAAATATAAGACAGGGTCTTATTTTTGGAGAAACACAGTATTTAAAAAGAAGTTATCTTTGAAACCAGCTGTTTTGTGCAGCTACTCAATATGTATATAAAAAACAACATTGTACATTTTGACTGTAACTGAAAATGCATTGGTATTTTCTCCAAATGCTACAGTCCTGATTGGTTATATAGCTTAGCTTTCTAAATTCAGAAAAAATCGGCAATCTTGGGGTACTTGGGGCTTCAGTTAAGGCCATGGTAAGTGACTGTGGGAGTTATATTCCAAAACCCCAGCTTGTATCCTGCTGTGAAGAGGAAGTTTAAAGGCACCCTTTTCAGTGTCCTTCCCTACTCTAGAGAATATCAGTTGAGGAAAGGTGCCTTTCTATGGGAATTATAGTTTTGTGTGCCACAATAATTTGTATTGTTGTCTTTTACTGTACATAGTATATTTTTAGCCTTTCCATTTACTTGTGTCATTGCCTCTGCTGGTATTTGATAAATCTACTGCTAAATGTCATATTCGCCTGCTTGCTTAAAAAAAAACCCTGTGCTTTCTCAAATTCTTTCTCTCTCACCTACAGTCAATCTTGCGATCGTGCCGGCACGTCAGCTTCCCCGATGATGACGAGGAGATTGTACGGATTAATCCAAGGGAAAAGAACTGGGTGACAGGTTACGAGGACTACCGTCATACCCCTGTGCGGGGGAAGTACATTGATCCCGATGATGGGGACTCCTATGTGCGGTTTGCAAAAACGGAGGCCTCGAAACATGACTACAATTACCCTTACGTTAGTAACGCTGACTTTGATCGAGGGGATGACATTAAGGGTGCCGTAATAAAAACTCAGCCAGCCAGGTGTAAACAGCGGCGGCGAAAAGAAGACGGGGAAAGGTCCCGGTGTGTCTATTGTAGGGACATCTTCAACCACGAGGAAAACAGGCGGGGTCAGTGCCAGGATGCTCCAGACCGAGTCCAAAGCTGTATCCGTCGAGTCAGCTGCATGTGGTGTGCAGACAGTATGCTCTACCACTGCATGTCTGATCCAGAAGGAGACTATACAGACCCTTGCTCCTGCGATACCAGTGATGAGAAGTTTTGTCTCCGGTGGTTGGCCCTAATCGCCTTGTCCTTTCTGGCCCCTTGTATGTGCTGTTACTTGCCCCTCCGGGCTTGCTACCACTGTGGGGTGATGTGCAGGTGCTGTGGTGGGAAACACAAAGCAGCTGGATGACAGCGCTCCAAGCCAGTGAAGGCCTGTTTACTTCCCCTTCTTGGTCTGGAGCATTCTCAGTTTGTGCCCACCTGAGCCGGCCTTGGGAGCCTGTTGGAATCTAGGAACCAGACGGCTCCTTCTCTTTCCCTCCCACTTGGCTGCTATGCATTGATTGCTCCCGGAGTTCTAACAGACTAATGTACCACATAGACGTTTGTATTATTGATCTGTCATCCAGCAGAAGGTCTTCTGTGTGATTATTCCTTTCCTCCTGCAAGGAAAGCGTTTGAGATGGGAACAGTTGAATGGGACGGAATTTGGAACATCTCACAGGGGTAACCTATATTTAGCAAGTCGTCACACCCGTGAGAGTATATAACAATGGAGTGGAATCCTACTTTGGATTGTGAGCACCTTGCAGCCAGTTTGAGGGTATGGATTCTTATGTATACAGAAGATGTTTGTGGGTAATAATTGTACACCACAGTAATGTAGGGCCAATGATCGCACAACCTAAGTTCCTGAAAAGTCTCATCAGTTTTTTTGGTGGTCTTCTGGGATTTTCTGAGTTTTGAGGGGTGAGCTAAAATGTGGGAAATGAGCCTTAGTATTACCTGTATTATATGTGAGAATCTGAGAACTCCTGTGATTTCAGACCAATTTTTATACACAAAATGAAATATTTATATATAGGTTTCTCCTCTTCCTCTTTCCCCAGCCACCATCGCCTTTCTCTTCCAAATAACAGTGGAAAAATTAGCTTTGCATTGATGTTCTTCCCGATGAAAACAGTCTTTATGCTGTGGTGTTCCTATCTGAGGCAAAGGGGGAGTTTGCATGTTTTGAAATTGACATGTACACCCATGCACTTGTGTACCTTGAAAAGAAAAAGAGGGAATGTTGCTTTTAAACTTTGTCTACAGGTCAGTATGCTAAAAATAAGGGAATGAATCCTCCATTCCCCCCTTTTTTGGAATCCAGGGTGGGAGTGTATCTGGAATTAATCCGAGGTCTTATGCTTTCCAGACTAATCCAGATATATAGGGAAGCCTCAATTGCAAGGCATTTCATTGGCCAGTGTCTTTGCCTTGAAGGCCTTTGAACCAATGAGGGTGCTTTGAATATTTTCTATCGTGGAGTAGGACATAGAACTCCCTGCACCTGGATTTGTTGGGTATGGATTTAATAGAGCCAGAGGGCATCGCCGCTATAGCACTTGACAATCACTTAGATCTAGGCAGGAACATGGCTTTTTAAAAATCATTCAGTTTCTTTCAAATGGAAGTGCATTTATTTCTCTCTCATTCTTTTTCTTTAAAGAAAAGCCTAAGAGGAATTGACACATATTGTCCCAATCATGAATCTAGAGATGTTGCAGAAATGGGGAGGGGGAGGGTTAAAAGAAGCATTTACTCATGCTTTTAGTATCAGTGCATGGTCTAGCTGGCCTCTCCCCCTTTTCTTTACTAACTTGCATGCCTTTGTCCTTAGGTGAAATTGACTGAGAACAGTTTCCCCATCCAGCCAGTGTGTATCTTCCATTTCTCAAGTTCCTGGATCTGCACAGTAACTGTACTGTGAACATAAATAACTCCTACTGATGTTGGGTCAATGTTACTATTTCCTCTGTTCCCAGTTCAGTGGCATAATGCACAGATAGGAAGAAAAAGTAACTGGGCAAAGTTGCATCAGGGTGTTTTCAGGATTCTCTGTCATTGGCCTAAACCAACATCCCGACCCCACCTCACCCCCTGCTATCTGCTGTGCAGACAATAGGATCAACCTGCAGTTGGTATAAGGCCACCCTGTTCTTCATTCTCAAATGCACTGAACCAGCATATTTGGCATCTGTAGAGAACCAGGGTGAATAGTTCAAAACTGGACGAATCCCAGGCCCTTCTTATCATCTTGCCGTGAAAGATACTGGGACCCTTCAAATATTTTCGTAGCTCTTAAGGTGGGCCCTGCTGGAATCACTAGGCATCCTGACACCGACAAGCAGTGAATTTCAATATAACTTGGTAGTGTACAAAGCGTGCATGCATTGCAAAACCTGTATCAAACCCACTTCTTTGATTTCTGAGTTGTAAAATACAGCAGGGCGAAGCGATAACCTTAATTTTTTTGAGGTTTTTATTTTCTTTTAAAAGTCATGTCTTGTGTACAAGGCTTGTAATTAGCTGGGGAAATGATATTTTTCTAATATATGATGTGGAAATAGCAAAGGTTTTATTCAAAGGAATAAAGTGTAGAACAGTTTAGCTATAATATAGCATAGTACAATCCGAATATTCTGAGGCAGCTATAGGCGCTGGTTTGTGAGAACAGGCATTGCTGTTCCTGCTTTGGGCAGCTGACTGCCAGGGCATGCAAGACCCTCTCCCACCTCTTCTATTGCACATTGAAAGAAGTCTTAATTAAAAGAAAAGGAAATGGCTTTTCGTTTTTGCCAAATAGCAGCAACCAAGAGTGAACACGTTTGCATTGTGAACGTGTGAAACAGGCCAACAGCTCCTTCCAGGAGTGTTGTCGCTTTGATCTCGTTTAATTTGCTTATGCAACAATCCGTGATGTTATGGCCAAATCCTGCAGCCAGAGCACCCCTGGTTATACTCAGGCATTGATTTCACGATTGGAGGATATTTCTCCCCCCCCCCGCCCCTCCCCCTTTTTTTTCTTTTTGCAGCTCTCTGCTTTGGGCACTTCATAGAATGCTTTGGACCAATCCAAAGCTGGGATCCCTCCTGAACGCAACCTTCACCCCGACCATTTGCCATGACAACCTACTCTTAAACTCAGGGCACCTCAGGAGAAGTCTTGAGGAAAGGCCACACTGGTTTGCAGGTGTCAGTGTAGAAACCAGCTTAAAAAAAATCTTGCATTCTCCTTGCATTGCCTTTAGAGGCAGGAACTGATTAAACATACCCTGTTCCCCTGCTGGTTGGGCCTGTATTCCCTCCAGGGTATATTGAGATGATCTGATGCTAAAGCTCCTCCCCCTGCCAATATGGGCCTCCTGGGGGGGGGGGCTTTTTCCTCTTCCAGAGCCCCTGGAGTTTCTTCTGACTTCTTTGCAGCTGAACAATGAACACTTGGTTGTAAACCCTTTTATCATAAAGGTAAAGTGAGGACAGTGCAAACTCAGATCTTTGACATAATTTGCAGAACGATACTGGGATTGGGGCAATTAGTTTTAGTTCTGTATTTTACTGCGAATCTACCTGATTTTTCATTTTCAGACCCATACCTGAATTGAAATTAATTTACCTTTTGAAAATGTGCACTTATGCGAGAATGTTGGCTTGCAGTTCTCCAAACAAAAAGACACAGTATCAAGGTGTCAGGAGAAAGGTGAGCGAAAATAACTAGAGTGTAGAATTGCCTTCTGCTAGGAAATATGCTTGCCATTTAGCACAAAAATGGTACAATTGTTGCCTAAAGTTATTGTTTAAAAAGATAAATACAAAGATGGGATAAGCCAGGGTTAAGACTTGGAAAAATGAGGAATTGAAATTCAACATTCTTTCATCCTTAATAGCAAGTAAAAATCTGGACTAGATCATTACATCTTTCACATACATAGGGAACCAAGTAATATTTTTTTCTTTGTTTAGCAGTAAGAATTCATATAATCTCCTTAACAGGCTGGTTTACATCAGCTATTTAAAACATAATTCCTCAATTGCAGCCTTCAATTCATGTGTGAGTCAATTAGCTCTAAAATCTCCATTGTTCATGTTTCAAATTCCAAATTTGGGATTTGTCTGTAACATACAGGCAACATGACATAGTACAAATGAAAATACTGCTGTTAAGTATCCTTTTTTGGAAAAGTGCTAAATGGTAAAGGAAGCTCTTCACTTTACTTTAGTATTATTTTTTAACTGGAGATAAATTCTTGGGGCAAATGCATATTTTATGTGCCTGACAGCAAATGACATCCTTCCAAAGAATGACTAACAAACATCAAGCCAGCCTCAAAAATCAAATAATGGAACAATTTCATTATCCTAGTGATTGTTGCAAAGTTGTCCCATTTTCCTGAATTTCTGTAAGGTCTTTTTCCTCTACGAAGCACAACACTAAAGAAGATATCTTAAGGATTGTTAAGGTTCCCCATTTAAATGCCCCTATTTATTTCGTTAAAGCAGCTAAAACTTTCCATCTTGCCTCCTCCTGTAAATTCCTTCTTCCCATCTCTACCTTGGCTTTCTTTGAATCCTTGGCACTTTGTTTCATGTTCCTTCTTTCTCTCTGTGCGTTGGAGCAAGAGGGTTGTTTTGGGAAGGAGGCTTCAGAGGGGCACGAGCAGAAATGGGGGGAACGGGGGTGTAAATATTTCCCATTGATCTCCACACTTCAGCTGATCAGTGTGTGGTTTTCTCCTCCTCTCAGCTTTTCAGTACTGACATTAATCATCTGAGAAATGATTCAGATTTTATTTTTGTATCTGTGGTAACAATCCATTAACGAAAAGGTGGGGTTTTTTCCTCAGTTGTGATTTTTTTTCAAGCTATTGCTCACGTTAACAGATTTAAGTGCCTGAAGCAACCTTCCATTATGTATCTGTATACTAAAAGTTAAAAACTCAGTTGTATTGATTTTTATAAGCCTTTTTACCTCTGTAAAGAATATATATACAAGTGTATGATGTACATTTTAGTTCTTAACTTCTTTTTTATTGTTTCTAATAAGTATGATCATTGTAGCTATTGCTTTAAAAATGTATCATGTAAATACAAATACATCATATAAAAACAAGTGTTTTTCATGTTTTGACAAACTGGACACTTTGGTTAATTGATAAGATTCAAGATGAACGTCTAGGGTGTATTTCTTATTTCTAAAATATATACACCAGCATTCCTTTTTTTTACTTTTGTTTGTTTTTTATTTATTTGTTTTCACAAAACAGTTTCTTAGTACACAATAAATTTTAGTGTGAAATTGATGACCAAGTCTGTCCTTATCACTACAGTAAATGTATAGACCTGTATTCCAGTCTTTATGGCAAAATTCAGATAAACAAGCTGATCTTTAATTAAAAGACTGACTGTAGGTGAGGGTATGACAGACTTTCCTGGAATTCAGACAATATGCCTCTGAGAAGATGCTCATTTTTGGCTTGAGTGCTGGGTGACATGGTGGTGGCTACATATATCTCACAGGCATGTGATGGATGTTTTGTGTTGTAATTTTGTGCAGTTATTTTGGACAGCCCACTGAATAAACATATTTAGGATTGGCTATTCAACTATAAGGATTATAGATATTTATATCTGCGAATAAGCCTCATTGTGCTGCCTGCAATTATTTTAACACTTAGCATTTCTCAATGCTTGGCATTGTTGATGGGAAGAGACACTGTCAAACCAGAATGATTTCATGTTTTCTGAAACTTCATTAAGTGTTAAAAACCATTTTGAGAGTGGGTTATGGTTACAAGGTATTCCTTTGAAGTAATATCAGAATTCTCCATCTCCACTTAAGCAGATAAAAATCAATTTCCTATTCTATTCTTGCATTTTGGGTTCTGAGAATTCCTTCCGTTATTACCGGGCTCCCTTCCCACAAATAAGTATTCAGTTTCTCAAGTTAACCAAATCAAGAGGGAGATTGCAATTATGAGAAGCTCAATAGTAGTAAATACTTTCTTGTTAGGAAGAGTTTGCAAGAGCAGTCTAATGGATGATCTGGATGTGTGGCCTAGGAGCCGCTATGTCTGCTATTTGTACATAAGTCGTAATGGTTTCCTGTTTTCTTTTTGGTGAAAGCATGTCCTTGAAACTTCTGAAGTTCCAAAACATACCAAGCTATCAAGACTTTTAGTTGGAGGACTGATTTCTGTCATCAAAACATTTTGATAATGGCCGATTTCCCCAGGAATAACTAGCAGTGTCAAAATGTAGCAAGAAAGCTTATAAAAGGATATAACATTCAAAAAGTTTAGAGGCAGGGACTTCATAATCTCACTTGGAATTAGTGTTACGAATGCTTTTTGATCAGACTGTCCAGATAACAGGAAGTTTTCACAGCTGTATAGAGCCTCACAATTTAAAGCAGATTTGAAAAAATACATATTCAAGGATATGCTTTATTCTGCTGTCAGATCTTCTCTTGGTCCTCAGAAGTAAAACTCACTAAATTTCACAGGTCTTTTCTCCAAATATGTGTGCCTAGAATTTCAGCCTCCATAATCATCTTACCTATATGATCTGTATTTGTCTTCATATTCAAAATAGATTGTGTGTGGCTTTGTTTTTTTATTTCTCTATTTGGGGAAGCAATTCCACCAAGTAGTTATAAAATAGTATAGTAATCTTTTACTATTCCTCCATTAAGATAGGACTGCTGAAATCACTTCATCATGTTCCAGGAATATACTGTGTTTGATGGTATCAAAATACAGATTAGACAATCAAGAGAACTGGAACTGCTTGCTAACTTGTTGGAAATTCCATTTTCAGGGTTTCCAATGGAGTAACAAGTATCATCTTCCCCCAAATCTGGGTTTCCTCCAGAGAGCGAAAAATGGAAACTGGATTCCTTTTAAACAAGTCAGTTTGGAAAATTAAACATCCTGCATTTTTTCTACTTGGTTAGAGGAGTCCGTTTTTCATGAAGATGGCAGTGAGTAAACAAAGTCATGTGAATAAATATGCATTTGAGAAAAAAGCAGTGACACCATTAAAGGGATCCCCATGTAAGATGCCTTTCCACTGAAGATGAATGATACATAGGTTGGGACAGTGAAACTGGTATCATATAAATTTTATGCAGATGGTAGGCAGGCAGGCAGGCAGGCAGACAGGTGGAAAGGTAATGGATGATAGGTAGATGATAGATAATAGATAGACCATAGCTGCAGTATCTGAATTTATTCAGATACAATTTCACATGTTTCTTACTGACCATTTGAGCTTTTCTGGTAGAAGAATTCAGTTGGGGATATCCATATTTAATTCAAAAGCATTCTAACATAGACAAAAGATGAAAGGATAATACAATACTTCATTTACTATCCACTAGTCCAGATGCTTGGTACTGTTCCAATAGACTCCAGCTTCACTCTTTGTCATCATAGCCTGAATGGATGCTTTCAGTGCTGTCTACTTCAGTGGGTTTTGGCCTAACCAAATGGGTCTAGCAAAGAGAAATGCTGCAGATCCCACCTTTCGGGAGGTTCAAGGAACTAAGGAAAAGATGTGCTGCATTTTTGTTGGGATGCCTCCCTGTGGAGATCAGACTGACTCCTTCTATGCTGTTTTCCACAAGCTTTCCCCTGATTTGAGTTGTGTACATCTTTTTTTTTTCTATTGTACTGTTGCATTTTTATTTTTGTATGGGTTTTTTTTTATGTTTTGCTGTGTGAGCCACCAGTTTTGAATTACAGTGACATATACATAAGTTTAATAATAGCATTTGCATAGTATTTTGAGAATGTAGTCCAAAACATCTGGAAGTCACTGAGTTGCCCATTCCTGTATCATGCAGGGATGAGGAGTTCTCTGGTTGCATTGAATTAAAACTCTGTCTGTGCCTATTAGCCATGCTACCAGGCACTACTGGGAATTGTCAGGCAATTGCAATTGGTTAGCCATAGGTTTAAGTCCTCTACCACACAGCAAGATGATCAGTAGGTAGAAATATTAATAAGCTTTGTGGAGAGGTTTGAAAGTCTTTAGGTAATGGCACTATATTGAGCCAACATTATTTCATCAGCGCATAAAACTTCTTTTGCAACAAGTCATAATTTACAAATATGAACAATAATTAAAACTGCATTTGCATATTATATTGCATATTATACTGCAGGTCATATGAACTAAACCTATTGGTATCTAACATTAGGCAGCACTGAAAATATCTGACAAGAAAATGTGGCTTCTACCTAGCATGGACAGAGTGAGAAGGAAGCCCTAAGAACAAGGCAAGTTGCCTAAAGTTGTGTTTTTGAAGATGGGCAGCCTTTGTGTATCTTTTAAATCAATCAACATAAGCAAGACTAAGGGTCATCAAAGCAGAAGTCCAAATTATCTAAGTCCCTGAAAAATATTAATCAGCTGCCATGATTTTCCAAGCTGGGTATAAAACTTGCTTGGAAATTTTCGAAATTTGGGGGGCATTTCTTCATTGCCAACAATGCAGCGGGGCTTGCTTCTAAAGGAGAGAATAACAATGGACCTGAAAAACTTATTTATTTTTTGCATTTGTCCAACAGAGATTGGGGAGTTAACTTCATTCTCATTGTTTCTGATTAGTGAAGACCATGGGGTAAATAAATCTCTGCCTTAATGCCATTTTTTTCTTCACAAGGGCACAAGTGAAAATAAATATAAAACTACTTGGCTTTTAACCAAAGAAGGATAGTTCAAAGGATGGAAACTGTATGTATTTTTGGTGCAGCAGCTTTGCCTCTCTGAATTTTTAGTCTTTCCGTGCCCTGCATTTCTGGACATGAAGGCACCAATGCTCATCAGATTTTGTCAAACTTGGTTGCTATGAACTTTGAACAATATGACAAGCTTGGCAGCTTTTGCTGATGCTGATTCTAAAACCCAGATGTCGTAGATTGTACTATTAAACCATGGGCAATTCGTGTAGCCTCAGAGATACAACTCCAAGAGGAGGAAGGAAGGTATTATATTTTCAGATTCCATCTGGAAAAATAACAATTGCTTGTTTGTGCTCCGAATGAAAAAAAAGTTGTATTATTTTTTATGTATTTCTGGAAATTGCAGAGGAAGACATTCTGATTCTCAAGAGATACAATTTTTCCCCCCATATGTGGGGATAAAATAGTTTTCTTTTTCCTTCAAGTCTGCCTTGATTCTTGGCAATTGCCTGGATTAGTCCCTAATCTTGGCAAGATTTTTAGTAGTTTGCCATTGTCTTGTTTCTAGAACTGAGTGATAGGTGACTCCAAAGCCATCCAGGCAGTTTCATGCCTAAAGTAGGACCAAAACTCACAGTCTCCTGGTTTCTAGCGTGGTGTCTAGACCAAACCAAACCACTAGACCAAACTGACTTTCAGAATGATTTTTGGTAAAAGAAGATCTGGGAAACTCCCTAAAATATTCACTTTATATGTCATTGCTATCTCTCTTCGGTGCAGGGAGATATAAACATTCGGCAGAAAGAAAACATACCCAATACTCTTCAGTTTATAAAATTTATTCAAGGCTAGACATGTTCAATTTCTAATTCATTGTTAACCAGTCTCTATGGAGATTCTCAGTCATCTAGGTCATGATTGTCCCAAAGGTGCTTTTTTCAGGAGGCAACTGGATGGTGGGGAATGGAAGGGTTTATATTCCTTGTAGACAGCTGGCTATTTGCATTCTTTTTAGAGTGTCGTTGAGGCCACCTGGAGGTTTATCTGTGTCCTCAGGGTCACCTGAGTACTGCAAATGTGTGTGGAGGCTTCTTGGCTGCAGGATGTTTTCTGCACTTTGTCCCTTCACTGTCGAAGTGCATTTAGCTATGCACTGTGGGATGAACACCCTTCAAATGGTGCGGGAGTATGAACAGATTTCCAGAAAAATTGCAGACTACAGAAACTATTTGCGCTTCAGTTTGAGATGCAGACACTACTCAGGTGACCCTGAGGACATAGATAAATCTCCAAGTGGCCTCTCTAAAAGAATGCAAATGACCAGCTGTCTGCAAGGAGTATAAATCCTTCCATTCCCCCACCATCCAGACAGAGCTGAAGAAGCTTCTTGTGTAAAAAGAGAAATGTCTTCAGAGAAAAACAAGAAAGTCCAATTTCCTCCTGAAAAAACACCTTTGGGACAGGGGTGAAATCCAGCAGGTTCTGACAGGTTCTGGAGAACCGGTAGCGGAAATTTTGAGCAGTTCAGAGAACTGGG
>JANHFM010001388.1:170143-182272 GCA_032468115.1 Grayia smithii | reverse complement strand
GCAGGAAGCACTTTTACCTCACTAGTTAAATCAAGTACTGAGGTTCCATAAAAAGAAAAATAAATCCACTAATAAGCATGCACATGCTATAATAGATATATCTGCTCCACTTCAATTCAATATCCTCTCTGTGACAATGATATTAACACACATATTACCATTTTCTTATAATCCATGAACATGTTAAAAAAAGAATTTCCACATCCAAGTAGAGCTACAAATCACGACATGTCTTTTCTCCCATTAAATGGTTCCTGTGTATGTGTGTTTTTAAAAATCTGTGACATAATGTAAGAACTACCAACTTCCAACTCATACCTGGTATCAATGTCAGCAGCTTGGATGGTGTTGAACAGCAGTTCAGCAACACCAACTCCTTCCACATTGATTAAGTGAGGCTGGAACAGGGCCTCAGGTGCCTCAAATCGCTCACCTCCAACTTTAATAATTCTGCCATCTGGGAGCTGTAAAACAGACAGTCTGAAATAGCTCTATTATCACTATTTCTCCTAAACTAAACTAGGTCAAAAGCTTGCTGGGGAAATTTCTCTCTTACTAGCTGTTGGATCATGCTCCCTTTGCTACAAAGTTGATTTTGCCTATGAATGCCATCATTCTTTTTTTTTTTAGGAAAACATTCAAAATGTTTAATAACAATTAAAACAAAAATGTATCTTTCATTATTGGAGCCTCTTTGTGTTTGTGAATAAAATTTTAAAAGTTGAGGGGAAAAAAGAACATTTCTCACTTCAGACTTTTCGTTATTGGTCAAATCTTAGACTAATTCCATTAAAAAAATACATTAACAGATAAACTTATCTGCCCCATCCTCTGTAGTGTTAATTGTCACTGTCAAAAGTAATTCTTACTGTTGGTACTATTTCACTTATTCCCAACTTACAAATATACATATTCTATATAAATGTTATAGAAGTGGTTTGCCATTGCTTGCTTCTTAGAGCTGAGAGTGCATGGCTGGCCCAAGATCACCCAAATGCCTTTGAGCCTAAGGCAGGGCTAGAATTCATGGTCTCTTAGTTTCTAGCCTAGTAACTTAACCACTATACCAAACTGGCTTCCTTATCTATATATTGTTATATAGATAGCTGGAAAAAGTATAGAATAGGATGGATAAAATGAACCTCCTTCTCTTCTAGAAAGGGGTATAAAGTTGGGTACTTTTTAGACTAAAATGCAAACAAATGGGAACATAAATGAGCAGTATTAAACTGCACACGGTATAGAGAATACGGAGGGAAGCTGACCAGAAGACTTAAACCAGGCGAAGGGAACAACTTCTTCACATAGCATAAAGTTAACCTAAGAAATTATAAAATGTGATTATCACCACTAATTTAGAACATAGAATATCAGGGTTGGAAGGGACCTTGGAGATCTTCTAGTCCAGTTATACCCTCCTGGAAAAATGGTTGTTCAATCTTTTCTTAAAAACCCTCAGTGATGGAACACCCTCAATTTCTGGAGGCAAGCCATTCCGCTGATTGTTCTATCAGGAAATTTCTCCTTAATTCTAGGTTGGATCTCTCTTTAATAATATTTCACTTTGTCAAAGAAGGCAATAAGGTTTGCTTAGTATGATCTGTTTTTAACAAATCCATGTTGGCATCTAGTAATCACCATGCTTGTTTCTAGGTGCTCACAAAGCCACTACTTGATTGTATCTTTTACAGGACTTTCCCAGGTACTGGTGTCAGGCTAACTGATGTGTATTTTCCAAAATCCACCTTTCCTCCCTTTTTGAAGATTGGAACCACATCAGCTCTTTTCCAGTTCTCTGGTAGTTCCCTCATGCTCCAAGAGCAATGAAGGATTTTGTTCAGTGTTTCTGAGATCATGTCTGCCAGCTCCTTCAGAATCCTGGGATGTAATCCATCTGGTCCTGAAGATCTGAATTCATCTAGAGTGGATAGGTATTCTCTTACCAATGTTTTGCCTATTTTGACTTGCATTCTTGTTCTGTCTTCAACACTGTTGCTTCTCATAAGTTAAAGTATTGTTTCCTTTTGCGTCAAGACAGATGCAAAGAATGAATTAAGCAGTTCCGCTTTCTTCCTGCTACAGTCATCTCCTTGCCATCTTCTCCCATTAGCACACTAATTATTTCCTTTATTTTTTTCTTATTTCTCATAAAAAAAGAAACTTTAAAAAAAAATATTTTTGCAATTGTTGCAAGTCTTAATTGTTTCTGAGCCTTAGCTTTTCTGATTCCATCCTTGCAAATTCGGGCTATTGGTTGGTATTCTGTTTTAGTTATGTATCCCTGTTTCTATTTTTTATACTTGTCCTTATTATCTCTCAGTTAGTCAGAGTTCTTCATGCAATCCTACTGATTTTGTCTGGTGTCTTTTGTTTTCCTTTCTCTGTGGTATTGTGCTAGATTGGGCTTTTATAATCTCATTTCAGAGATTTTCAAGCATCTTGAGTTGTTTCCCTTTTAGGATTTCCATCCATGGAATCCTTCCTAAATTCTTGGTTTGTTGAAGTCAACTCTCTTAAAGTCTAAGCTATTAGTTTGATTTTGTTTGATTACTTGTGCCAGCATATGTTGAATTCCATTAGGACATGGTTATTCTCCCCCAAAGTTTCCACAACTTCAACCCTTCTATCATTTCATCCCTTTAGTGAGAATTTAGTCTCACTAACCTCCAATTCCCACCTTTACCTTTTAGATGAAAAAGTTGTCAGCTAGGCTCATCAGGAACCTGCTCCACACTTGGTGCAGAGTTTGTCATTTGATATCAGGGTAATTAAAGTTCCCATTACCTGTTCCTGTTTCCTGCACACCTTAGTGTTTCCTGCACACCTGTTTCCTGCACAACTGACTAATAAAAGGTTTGTCTATTTTCTGTTTGGTTGGTTGGCCTGTAGTATGGCTATGTCATTCCTTTATCCTTTTATGTTAACCAAATGCATTAAAGAGGGTTTTCATCTTTGGTTTTGTGCATTTTCTGTAGAAGGAGGCTTTAAGTGAATTGCGTACGTTCATGAGGGACACAATATTCTCGATTGGAAACAACATGCTTCCAAATATCAGATGCATGGGAATAATGGTGGTACAAGGTACATCTCTAATCCTTTCCTAAAAACATCTCAGGAGTACCTGGTTCATTGAGAAATTTGAAAAACAAAATGCTAGGTTAAGATGAGTCTTGGTCTGTTTCTTACATTCTTATAAAGTACAAAAAATCCACTCTACAAAATCTTGCATCATGACAAAGGAACTGTAGGATGCAACCTCAGAACCACTGAATATAATCTTTGAGAAATACTGGAGTACAGGGAAAGTGCCAGGAAATGGGAGAGGAGCTATTCTTGTTCCTATCTCTAAAAAAGGCAACAAAAGTGGGCCCAGGAAACTACAGATCAGTCACTTTGTGTGGTCTCAATATCATGGGAAATCTTAGAAAAGATAATCAAGCTGTGAGTTTGCAAGCTGTTAGGAAGAATTATTAGAAGCTCAGCAAGGGCTTGTTAAAGAAAGGTTGCACCCAATAAATCATATTGCTTTCCTTCACAAAACAATTGGCAGACAGAGCGAATGCTTTTCATATATCATTCTTAGTTTTCTGCAAAGCATTTCACAAAATTGACTAGACTCCTTATTGATAAAATGTGCAACCAGATAGATTTGCAGCCACTTGAATGTGGGTATGTGGGCCTTGATGGTATTGTATCAACATAGAGACACATTTTTTGTGGCTCAATCCCAATCAGGCTGGCCTTCTATAGAGTTTTTAAAATAAGATGTTTCCTAAAGAATTGTGCTGGGTTGTTTGATGAGCCATATTGGTTAGCCGCTACTTCTGTGAGCCGCCCAGAGTCTTTTGGGAGATGGGCGGCATATAAATATGATTAAATAAATAAATAAATAAATACTGTGTATTTGTTAATGATTGGTACGTGAAAAAGATACATTAGATTTCTGGCTCACTGTATATTGATGGTTGTATAATTGCTTTAAACTAACTAATCAATCCACCTATCTGCCCATCATGTGGTGTACCTGAGGAGTCTGTCCTGATCCCAGTACTATCTATTTTCATAAATGACTTACAGGAGAGAATAGACATTTGCAGCTGCCCCAAGTGGTGGTGGGAAATTGTTAACACTATAGAAAACAGACTTGAGATTTAAAAAGGTCTTAATAGATTGAACAAGAAAAGCAGGTGTGGGTACAAGATAAGTAGCTTAGCAAAAATACTTGAAAGAAGGATGTGCATCCTGACAGACCACAAATTAAGCATTAACCAGCAATGTGCTGCAACACTATACTTCACAGTAGTATAGTGTTGAAACCATGAGAAGTGATTGTTCTGGAATATTTTGTCAAGTTCTGATCATCGCAATTCACAAAGACACCAAGGAACTGGAAAGAGGCAGAAAGGAATGTGTAAGATGCTAAGGAGTCTGGAAGTTAAATTTTATGAAGAACATTTAAAAGACTGGGTATGTTTTAGTCTAAAGAAGAGAAAGCAAAGGAGTAATGATAGCAGTTTTTAAATATTTGAAGAGTTGCCACAAGGAAGAATGAGTGGATTTATTCTCCATAGCTCTTAAGTGTATTATTTATTGGATTTCTGCTGGAGATTGGAGAGACATTGTCAGAGATGAGATGATTCTTGCCCTGGACTTGATGACTTGCAATTCCTTTTCAATTCCATAATTCTACTAAACAACTATTATTATTATTATTATTATTATTATTGATACTGGTTACTAGTATTGATGGACAGTTACTGCTTTAGGTAGATATTTGCTTACTTAAAGCAGTAATTACCTTTCATTACTAGCAACTACCTGTAATTTTTCAATAAAATAAAAAAGTAAAACTCATAAAAATTAATAGAGCATGATCATACCTGTCATGCCATAATGTAACCAATCTGATTAATGTTTAAGGGTAGAAAGGAAAGAAACACATTCATATTTTTGTATTTGCTCTCCATTAAAGCAATCAACCTGAAGAACACTTAAATAGGAATGGGGGAACAAACACTATCTGTATAGCTTGATACCGATAATCCCAATTACCAGTGGTAACATTCAACTTACAATGTCTACTTTGAGGGTAATTATGGATAGCAAACTTAGTGGCTGAATCACCTCGTCCCATTTTAGGACTTGTTTTTTCCCCTGCTCCATTTTTGTCTAAACAAGTATTCCAAAAATCTCCAATTTTTGTATCATCTTTTGTACCATTTTGTTATTCTGCTTACTCCTAACATACCATCAATGTCTGAACTGTTTTAACAGGGGCTCCAGATGTCTTAAAGTACCTCGTAATCCCTTGCAGTATCAACTAGGATTTATTAGAGGTGAAAAATAACAGGCTTACTTTTGCATTACGATGGAAAACTGCAAATGCACAGAGCTACTCACCGTGTAGGACTCAACTAACACAGTAGTTTCCAAGGCCAATTTCTGTTCCTGTTCAATATTGTAACCCACATAGCAGAGCTTTTCTTTAATCATGCGAACAGTCTCAAAATCAGCAGAATGATTGAAGGCATACCCTCGTAGTAAAAGTAGCTAGTATTGAAGTAAGACAGTTAATGGCAGACCTGAAATAATGCTTTCAGATTGAGTCATTTTATCTTTTATAGCAAAGACGATAAATGTTATCATTTATAACAAGAGTGACAAAGATATATTGCATCTTGATTGATAGCTGCTGCTCACATTTTATTTTGAACTCAAACCTATTGAGTTTTTCATCAGACATTAACAGAAAACATGCAAGCTGATCTGCCAATACTTCAACATACAGAATATACACCTGTTCTTGAAGAATGTCTCTAGACTCCTTCTTGCACATAAGATGCATTTATCATCACACATATGCTTGACCCAGTTTTAAAACCCAAAATGATTGGGATCTCACATGTATCTCTGTGAATGCCTTCTCTCCAGATAAGCAAACAAACAAACAAATGCCTCCTGCAACAGACACCTGGACCCTCAAAACAAGGCAAGGAGGCCCTGCTCTAAAAATCTAGTGGTATCCAAGGCACAGCATTTACCTATAATAAAAGCACTGTTCCTTGAATAGCTTATCATGGTTAAAACCTCTTAAGAGTGGAACTTTTGGAAATATTCTTTCATTTATTTCTTCCTTGCTGCTACACTATTTTGCAAGACATTTTTTTCATTTTCATAATTGCCTTAGTATTGTTGTAAATCACTTTAAAGTTGCAAGAGTAGCTTGAAATTCAGCAAGTAAACATGTTCTGGTATTCTGAATAAATGCTCAGTGCTCATTCCTTCCTTAGGAATAATATTACACTCTTGCTAGAAATATCCCATTGAGTGATTTTCTGATCTTCCCCATTGTAAGCTTTTGACAAAATGAGCCAAAGACCTGGTAAAACCAGTAATATTTTTTTTTTCAAATTTAACAACTCCAACTTACTTTGATGAGATATCTGGTAATATCTCTACCAGCAATATCTAGTCTCCTGGTGAGATGAGGAAGAGAAAAGCCTTCATAGACTGGACAGATGTGAGTAACACCATCTCCAGAATCCACAACAACACCAGTTAGCAAACCTGAAGAAAAATAGCAACAACAACAACAAAAATCCTGATGTGACCATTTCAATTTGATTTCAAACTTGATTTTGGAACCCAAACTGCCTTGGTCTTCCACTGATCACTTATGTTTGCTGAAAGTGACTCTGGTAATTTTCTTAGAATTATTAGTGGTATTTTAGCTGTAAAATTATATTAGTTACAACATTCTGCTGGAAAAAAAGCATATGTAATACAGGATACTTTATTTCACTGGTTCCACTACTAGCACAACCAATTCTAAAAAGAGGTACTGTTCATAGATGTGTTTCATATAGAACGCTATAATGTGCAATTTAAGGAATTTTTGTAATTTGGATTTGGTTCAAATATATTTCTTTATGATACATATAATTCAAAGTAAAATTTATTCTTACCTTGTGCATACAGAGTAAGAACTGCTTGAATGGCTACGTAAACCCCAGAAAACTGGTATGTTTCAAACATCACCTGAAAAGATAAAAATTGTTTTTTGTCTACAAAACTGAAAATTATATAACTATGGAATATGGTAGATGATTACAAGTTTTTCCTGAACAATATAAGTTGCTGTGTAAACTCTTTTCCTAAAAGCAACATAAGAAAAAGCAAAGTACTTGTGTCTGAGAGTGCAATATGAATTAATACGTAGTTTCGCAGGAAGTGAGTTTAATTTATTACTCAAACAGAAAAGTGAAAACTTCCTTAGTTTCTGCCATTCTCTTCCTTGTTTACTTTTTAGTGTGCCAAAAACTACTGAGTATATAATCTAAAATTTTATTTTGTCTCATAGACCTATTATGTTTTTGTTTACTGTCCATTACCAATATTTTAAAATATTTAAAAGGTAATATAAAAACACATCAGATATAAAATAGCAGTATAAATTAACAACATAATAAAATTATACAAAAAATCCTCAAGCAATAATAGCATAAGGGAAGCACCCAATGAAGTTTACAAATCATGGCTATCGGTAAAAAATTAGCAACCTTGTTGGCAATACAGGTAGTCCTCAATTTACAGTCTCCAAAAATTTCTGTTGCTAAGCAAGACAGTTGTTGAGTGAATTTTGCCCCATTTTACAATCTTTCTTGCCAGTTCTTAAGTGAATCATTACAACTGTTAACTTAGCACACAGTTTTTAAGAGAATCTGGCTTCCCCATTGACTTTGCTTGTCAGAAGGTTGCAAAAGAACACTGCAACTATCATAAATATATGCCAGTTGCCAAGTGTCCGAATTTTGATCATGTGCACACAAGGATGCTGCAATTGTCATAAGTGTAAAAAACGGTCATAAGTCATTTCTTTCAATGTTGTAACTTTGAATGGTCACTAAACAAATGGCTGTAAATTAAGGACTACCTGTAGGTGAAATTTGATCACCTAGAAAAAAAACAAGGGAGAACAATTAAGATTTTTAGCAATTGTTATTTGATTTAATCTTCTACTTATTGTCTAGAAGAAAGTCTAGCAATATGCATGAAACAGATTCAGCTTCTATATCAGAACATACACAAGTGCACTTTTCATAAAGGGTACTAATCAGTGGTAGGTTTCAAAAAATTTTACTACCGGTTCTATGGGTATGGCTTGGTGGGCGTGGCATGGCTTGGTAGGTGTTGCAGGGGAAAGATACTGTAAAATCTCCATTCCCTCCCCAATCCAGGGGAAGGTTACTGCAAAATCCCCATTTCCTCCTGATCAGCTGGGACTTGGGAGGCAGAGAATAGATGTGGGGCGGGGCCAGTCAGAATTTTTACTACCGGTTCTCTGAACTACTCAAAATTTCCGCTACTGGTTCTCCAGAGCTGGTCAGAACCTGCTGAAACCCACCTCTGAACAGCACTTAAAAAAGTGATTTATGACTGTTTTCCTCACAATTGTTGCAGCGTCCCCATGGTCTCGTGATCAAAATTCGGATTCTTGGTGGCAACTGGCTTATATTTATGGCGATCGGAGTGTCCCAGGGTCATATGATCACCTTCTGTGACTTTTTGAAAAGCAAAGTTAATAGGGAAGCCAGATTCACTTAACAGCTGTGTTACTAACAACTGCAGTGATTCACTTAAGAGCTGTGGCAAGAAAGGTCCTAAAACAGGCCAAAACTCACTTAACAACTGCCTTTGCTCAGCAATAGAAATTTTGGACTCAATTGTGGTCATAAATCGAGGACTACTTCTAATATTAAAATTGGCCACTTTGCACGACAATTTAATCTTAGTTAAAAGTATTTTAAGAGTTCATAACAGTTTTAAAACATGCAATTTCCCCAGGTGTGAAAGGTTGTTGAACATACATATATATAAACAAACCATTATGACTGACCAGTGGTCATGTTGACTGTGGTTTTTCTAAATCAGCGTCAAAAAATCTGGAAAATCTTAATCTAAGATTTATTAGAGAGCCATGAAAAGAGCTAAATAAAAATGAGTGGCGTACACAAAAACAGTTCAACAATTTCCATTTGCCTTTATTACCAATTCTGACTTTACACGATAACACTTACCTAAATGAAATATTCATAAAGGCGAAATTACGAATAAAGCAACAAGGCATTCAGGTTTGTAGAGTCTTACATAAAGAAACTGTTGAAATAGTCTAGTAAACATTGATTAAAAGTCACTCTGTACAAATAAAAGGCTCAAAAGGATCAAACGAGGGAAGGATAAATCGTTCCCAGATAGGCTATTTTTGAAAGTTAATATCAAGGTGTACAGAAGAGCTACATCAAAGGCAATCAAGGAAGCCAACAGAGAACCAGGCATTTGGTACAAAACCTCCCTGCACATCAAGAAGCAAAGCAGATGGCATCTCACTGGCACTGCCTCAGCTTGATGTAAAAAAAAAAAACCAAAAAGAATTGGGCTGAATCCTCTCTGCGAAATGCTCTTCATCTCAAATTCTTAATATGCAAATGATATTTCATACAACTTTCCGTAGCTTTTGAGACTAGTAAACTCGGCAGTGCACAATTCAGTCTGGCTTGAAGCAGTACAGGTAAGTCCTCGACTTACAACAGTTCATTTAGTGACCGTTCAAAGTTACAACGGCATGGAAAAAAAAGTGACTTATGAGTGTTTTTCACACTTATGACCGTTGCAGCATCCCCAAGGTCACATGATCAGAATTCAAACGTTTGGCAACTGACTCATATTTATGACAGTTGCAGTGTCCTGGGATCATGTGATCAGTGTCAACTCACAAAGCATCCCTGGTCTGCTCTCGAGTTGCCACAGGCAAGGGGGATAGGAAAACGGCGAAGCAGTATGGCAGCAAAAAACAAATGCAGATTACAGACATACCTCTCTCAAGGCTGTCTCCCAGGGTTACCCACAGCAGCCAGAGGAGAGTGATCTCTAAAACCTGCGGAATTGTTCCATTGGTGAATGTGACTTGATGACACACCCTGGGGGGGAGGGGGGAAACAAGGTCAAGTCTCGGTTGTAAATTACGTGGGTCAGAGTTGGCTTCACTTTGAACATGCCAACAGGAAGCTCCTAATAGATAATTAGATTTCTTTTGAAGCTTGGATCGAGGCTCATGATTTAATTAGGGCATCCGTCGGAACCCTGACAATCAGCTTTTGCAATTTTCTGACAAGAAAAGTCCATGGGGAATCCAGATTCACTTAACAACCATGCTGCTGACTTAACTACCGTAGTGATTCACTTAACAATTTTGGCAAGGAAAGTCGTAAAATGGGGGAAACTCACTTAAGTTAAGTTTATTAGATTTCTATGCCGCCCTTCTCCCGAGGGACTCAGGGCGGCTCACAATCATAAAAACAATCATAAAAATGCAATCATAAAACAGAAAACAAACAATTTAAAAGAGGGGTAAAGCAGTAAAAAACATTAAAATTTAACAGTATATAAAAACAATAAAAAACAGTCAGCTGTAGCCCGCTTGCTGGAATAGCCACGTCTTTAAGTCGCGACGGAAGAAATAGAGGTCGGGGTCTGTCCGGAGCTCTGCAGGGTTGGTGCTCCCACTTAACAAATGTTTCGTTGTAGCAACATAAATTTTGGGCTAAATTGTGGTCCTAACTTGAGGACTACCTGTATTTCTGGAACAGGATTGGCCCGTCCCACCCGTGCCAGCAGAGGAAGCATGCTTTACAGGCCACGTCAGATAGGGTATTCTGGTGGTGGAGTCCAGGAGGAGAGCCTTCTCTGCTTTCGGCCCTGCTCTTTGGAACATCTCCCCCCCTCCCCCCACCCCAATTTGAGCTTCCAACCCTCCTGACCTTCCACAAGAGTTTAAAGACCTGGTTCTACCAGATGGCTTCTGCTCCAATGGTAAATCTTCACATTGGAGGTGGACACTAGACTAATAATAGATCCCCTGTCCCGTCCCCCCCCCTCAACTCATCCTACTCCCTCCTTCCCTCTCCATCTTTTAGTTAAGGTTGAGTATTTATCTTTTTGCATTATTTACTTCATACTTGGTTCAGTGGTAGAATTCTTGAACGCTACGTGCGAGGCCCAGGTTTTTGGGACTAGATGACCTCTAAGGTCCCTTCCAACTCTTGTTATTTTATATTCTATATACTGATGTAGGCTTTTTCATATTGTAAACTGCCCAGAGATAATCTGTGGTACAATGGGCAATTTTAATAAATTTAACAAACAAACAAACCAATATCTTCATGCGGTGTGTGGTTTCCTGCATGAGGAGGAAGACCTATAAGGCCCCTCCTAACTCTGTTATTCTGTGATGGTTAAACTGTGGAATTCCCAAGAGGTAAAATGATGGCTTTCAATAAACTTAGCGTAAAAAGGCAAATACATAGAAACTTACTAATCCTGATGGTTTTGTATTATTTCCAGCATCAGAAACATGCCACCTGCTGAACACATCAACTATTGGGGAACACAATGCCTGCTGTTATGGTCATTTATATTTGAACTTCCCAATAAGTACCTACTTAGTCACTGTGTGAAACCACCATCCTTGAAAGCGGAGGCCTATGTTCTCACCCAGCTCAATTCTTCTTATAAACTCAATTCTTCTTATAAACTTACAAAGCTAAAATAGGATCATGAGTAATCCAAGACAGCCTCATTAGTAATCTTTTTTTTCCCCGTACTTCTTGTGCTAAGGAATAAATGTGAGACCTTCTGCATAGGGAAAAGCAAAATAAAACACTACCGTTATCTGAGAGAAAGAGGCGTTTAGTTTTTCTTTTCATTCCCAAGATTGGGGAAAGGCTGTTTTTGTTCTCATTATAGCACTGCATCTACTGTAGATCTGTGTTTTGCAAGTATGTCAACTCTGAGATGGGTAGGACTTGCTAGGTGGGGAATTCTGGGAGCTGAGGTCCACCCATTTTAAAGTTCTCAAGGTTGAGGAATATTGATCTAGATCAGGGGTCTCCAACCTTGGCAACTTTAAGTGCTGGCTGAGGAACTCTGGGAGTTGAAGGCCACAAGTCTTAAAATTGCCAAGGTTGGACTCCCATGATGTAGATAACTATAATGTTCTAAAGCAGTGGTTCTCAACCTTCCTAATGCCGCAACCCTTTAATACAGTTCCTCATGTTGTGGTGACCCCCAACC
>JANHFM010001388.1:130829-146252 GCA_032468115.1 Grayia smithii | reverse complement strand
TAATGCAGACAGTTACTAGTTTGACAGCGATGAGGGAATTATTTGTTTAGCAGAGTGATGGCATTCGGGAAAAAACTATTCTTGTGTCTAGTTGTCTTAACATCTGTCTTAACATCTTCATCATATCTACAACGTATTTGCAAGTAAGAAAACCAAGACAACCAGTATTTTGAATTATACCCAGAAGCTCACTGGTAGCCAATGCAGCTCATGTAGCAGGGGTGTTAAATACGTTGAATATCCAACACAATTTATCACCTGTGAAGCCACATTCTGCACCTGCTGAAGCTTCCGAATCCTCTTCAAAGGCAGCACGATGTAGAGGCATTGCAGTAATTCAGATGAACAAAGTACACAACTGGCTTACAACACTCTGTGCAAAGGCCCTCCTAGCCATAGCGGCCACCAATCTTCTTGCAGGAGCCATGAGTCCACAAGGATCTCCAGATTGCACATCAGATCTATCTGGGATAGGGCCACCCCTCCAGGACCATCTGTGGAAAAACTTTGTCACTAGAAGCTGACAAATACTAAATGCCACTCAGTCTTACTTGGATTGAATCGAACCTATCACACTTCCTCCAGACACGTATAGCTTCCAGGCACTGGAACAGACATCCGCAGCATCTATCAGGCAGCCCAGGATGGAGATGAAAAGCTTTATATCATCAGCATATTGATGTCTCATCCCAAACCACTGGATCACTTCATACAGAGGCCTCATGCAGAATGTGGCTGCACAGGTGGTAACTTGTGTTGGATATTCAACGTATTTAACACCCCTGCTACATGAGCTGCATTGGCTACCAGTGAGCTTCCGGGTGTAATTCAAAATACTGGTTGTCACCTTCATGCTTTGAACCAGGCTACCTAAATGACTGCCTATTCTAGAGTTGTTTCTACTCATGCAGTTTGGTCTAGCAGGTTGGGCATGTAAATAGAAGAGAGAGAACTGAGGCCTGGGGCACCTTATTTATACCAACTCAAAATCAATCCTGGCAGAAGGAGGAAAACCAGCACGATTCAGTGCCACCCACTTTCAAATATGAAAATGCATCATTTGTATATCATCAAAACATTGAACATTTGTTTCAATACGGTACTTGAAAATGTTTTGGCAAAAAGGAATTATGGAAGACTGACTATTGTAAATAACTTTGTAATCATCTATTAATAATACTCAAGGTGCAGAGTAAGCAAGCTAATGGTATTCCCACCAAGGGTTTAGGAAATTCTTGTGGGTAGAGATTTTATAGTTGCCAAATTTTTGACATGTTAGTGTGGCATTGGATAATGGAATCTCATTATCACTATTTAAAGGCAAACAGCAGAGTACTATTAAAGTTTTATAATGCATTCTAAATTGCGAAATAAGAAGGCCTCTTAATCGCCTACAGAATACTTATCAGTCCCCACCTGGCACAGACTTAAATCTGCTGGCAGTATTCACACGACTTTTAGTAGATTAATACTTTCCCTTACAATGACGTTGGACTCGAAACTCTGTCCACGGGGCACTTCTTTTTTTTTTTTAATCTGTGTTCTAATTGCTACGTCTAACCTCAGTTCAAATTCCAATTCCACGCGATCGCTCCGCCCACAAAATAGCTTGGCGTTGCTTTTCTCTTCCCTTCGCTGCTGCCCCGCCTTCTCCCGATGCTGTCTTGGAGAAATCAACGGCTCGCCCAAGCTGCCACGTTTCCCTGCTGACGTTGCCCGGCCGGCTGAACCTGTCAGCCAATCGGTTACCAAAATATCAAAGTTGAGTCAACCGGGAAACACGAAAGAAAGATCTTCGATTACGCACGCGTCGACCCGCCTGTAGGTTTCCTGGGAAAGCGAGTTTTTTTGCGGACTCCACTCCAAAGCAACCCGAAAGCTGTCGCGGGACTTGGGAACTCAATTCCCCAGCATTCCTTGCCAAGGATTCTCCACCGCCTTTTCACCATCATGTAAGACCCAGCCCTCCACCAGAGGCTTCTCCGTTTCCTGGTTCGGAGGTGGCAGCCATTTTGAGCTTTAGGTGCCAGAGCGGAGACGGCTGCAGTCGCCGCTTGTGTGGGGAGGGGTTGTCCCTGTTGGAAGGAGACGCCGCTGTTGTCCGTGTTGTCTGTCACCTTTGGGTGTTTGGTTGGCTAGGCAGTCCGACCGTTCCAGGAGCCGCCGGTGGTGGGTCTGACCGCCGTCTGCTCCGCGGAGAGAGCTCATTCTCTACAGGCCGTGGGAGCCCCCGCTGACATGTCCAGTATGAATCCCGAATAGTGAGTACCGTGTAGCGGCTTTCTGGTGTGCGTGGGGACAGAAGGGAGCGACAAGGCTGTAGACGGAGCGGTGACGACGGGCGGGATGACATAAGTGTTGACGGGATGCAGCAATTGCTCCTTGCCGAAGGAAAGCAGGGAGGCAGAGGCGGCTCTGGGGCCAACAGTCCTCGGGAGAACAGGGGAGACTGCTGTGGCTCTGGATGGATCTAGGATGGTTGCTTGTGCCCGCAGCAAGTAAACAGAATTGGTGGCTTTGGCTTTAGGATGTTTTCAAGGATGCATTCCAAGATTCCTCCCCCCTCCCCTTTGAAAGATGGGGTTTGACACGAAACTTTTCTGTGAATCCTTTTTGTAAGGTGTAAATAATCCTCTTAGCATTGGGGGGGGGGGGGTTTGTCCCAGCCTTTCCGATAGCTAAGCGAGTCGGTTCATTATTTGGTGTATTCTGTAGTGGACAAGTGGGAATCTTGTAGGTCTTATTCTGTGTCTTAGTTGCTCTCGGAGAGCGGCGGTAGGTTCCCATCTACTTTTCTAACCACGATTTAGGGAAGCAATCCGGGATCAGCTTCCTGTTGTTAAAGCTTATAGTAGGGAAATGGTGCGCCTATTTAAAAAAAAAAAACAATTTATGGGATAACTTTTGTTAATAGAAGTATCTTAGGTTAAGTGATGGGGGAAAGTGTGGTTTCAACCAAGGAATTTAGGAAAATGTACAGGTTTGTTTTTTTTTTCATTTAATTCTCCCAACTATGAAGATGGATGTACTGGAAGATGATCCAAGGTCATTTACTAAATGATAATTGTAGCACTTAGAACACCATAATATATCAAGTAGACCTCAGTGTGATTTTTTTTTTTCATTCAACCTGTTCAATTCACCTTGTCTTAAATCGGTGACCATTTAACATGCATACATATGCTCTCCATTGGCTTATCGATTTCCTTAGAAGTCTTTCTCTAATGGTTCTGTTCTTTACATGTTGCACTTTTTTCTAGTTTGCTTAGGTGGGCAGCCTTGATTAAAAAGCTGTATTTTTAGGGGGGATGACAGTGATCTTTGGGGAAATTTCAGTTGCTTTCAGTTTTAACTATGATATGACTGCAGTAGAGCTTAGTTCTTATCTGTTCCCCAAAATTAATGGCAGTTAATTGTACCATTGAAGTTCAACAATCAAGGCCAGAGGCATTTCCAATTTACAAAGGGGGATTTAATGTTGACAGTACCTGTATATTACATTGTTTTTACCAGTATCCTTGCCTTTATCTTTGCTTTCATAAACATATTTACCTTTATTTCTAGCCATTCCTGTTCTAGTTCATTTCTTAAACTTAAAATACAGCCTAACTCTGGACTTCTTTTCATATGTATGTAGCTTGCTTCTCTCTATCCCTGCTTTATCTTTACTTGTTATTTTCAGCTTGGCAGCATTGGTATTCCAAAGCACTGCTCTTTGAATAATTTATATTGAAGGATAATTTGGCTGCAAATGTTTGGAAAATAACTCGTGAATTTACATATAATTAATTTTTGATAGTGCAACAGTAACAAAAATAGGGATATAGTATTCTGATTGTTGGTAGATTTAGTGTATGGCAACCAGAGTTAAGGCACCTACAATTTTGAGGCCTTAATAGAAGTGTAAATGAGTACTATCTGCAAAGTGTAAAAAGAATGACTTTGAGGAAATGGCCTCCTAATGTAAGAAAAACCAAAAATTTAAACCAGGAATACATGGTATTCTCATTTAATTCTGTGGTGTGTGAACATTCAGTAGTGTTACTTTACAATGGATGAAGTAATCTTTACCATTTGACTTCTTTGTAGCTGATTCACACTTTCTGACCAGTTGCTATTGACTGATGTTCATTTGTGGATGTTCATTTTAGCTGATGGTCATGTGTTTGCCACATGATTCTTAGAATGCTTTCTGGGCTTAGGTTGATTTTGCAATGTTGCTGCATTGCAGTGAAACACTTCTAAGAAATGAAAAGAAGAAATGTGGAAGCAACATCAAAAGATTAATGATGATTTTTTTCTTATTAAGGACTTTTGATTGCTCAATAACTTTTCTCATTATCCACCCTCATCCTCTGAGTTCTACAGCTTAAAGGCTGAGTACCATCGAATCTTGTTCTACTGTTTCCAGGCAACATTAGCAGTGACACTTTGGAACAGCAAGTCTAATTTTATCATGAGTTAAAGTTGCATGTGGTGAGAACTAGGTCTGAAGATTAAGTGTGTGTTTGTTTTTAGCATCCAAAACAAATGTTTGATATCATGTCTGTGTTGTTGCTTAACAAATTAAAACTATAGCTTTTTTATATAGGATTCTGTACATTTTAAACTGAAAATTTAATAATTTTCTGGAAATTCCCAAATGAAATATTGAGTAACATTGAAGGTTGACTTTTTAATAGGACCCTAATCCATGATAAATATAGGGGGCATTTTCTTATCTATCAGATTGTAATCAATGTTGGTATGACTGTGATATTTCTGAAGGATAGACCAAGAGGCGATGCTGGTGGCACTTATGTTGCCTCACTGGCTTTTAGGATTCCATCTTGCCCTCAGCACTTTTTTTTTTTATTCCAATTTATATCCCCCCTTCTCCGAAGACTCAGGGCGGCTTACAATTTATTAAGCACAAACCAATGTGCTTAGCCACTTTGAATATCTATATGAAACTTTTGGGAAATAACTTTTACAGATTTGGACTAGATTATTGCTTTAAAATCATGAACATGGGAGATTGAGTTGAATCTGAAATTAAAATAAAATAGTGCAGAAACTAATGGTAGGAGAAGCTGATTTGTGGAAATATGCAACCATTTCTGGATTGGATTGCATTTCTTCTGAAATATTACATTTGATGATCCTGAATTCAGTGCACAGCAAGCAACCAAACCAAGGTTCCATAATTAAGTATTTTCAAATTTTACTGATAAGCCTGCAAAAACTTTTAAAGTTAATATTTTTAAATTTAATACTTCAATTTAGTAAAAGAGCAGAACAGCATTTGGTTTAATGCTTCAATTATTTACAGCACAGAAAAGTACTAAAATGCAGTTGTAATTCTTAAAACCAACCTGTAGTTTACATCTGCTGCAACTTTTCATTGATTTCCTTTATGAAGTAAATGGCCTTTGCTAAATTTTATTAATTAAAAATATTAACCATTTTATTTTACAGTAGTGAAGTAAAATGTAAGATATGTATCTGTTTTGGATAGGTAAAATGTTGAAAAGTAACTAGTTCAAATAAAGAATTCTGTTACTGATGCATTTTAGCCAAGATATTTGCCTGATATAGCCTGGTTTTGGGAACTAAGTAGAATTGTCTTGTCTGATTAGAATCTGGATTGGCAATTCACAAAGAATATCAAAGATGTAGGCGAGATTGGAAAGTTGAAAAAACATCCTGGAAGAAGAGAGTGGCAAATTACTCGTATCACTGCTAAAACAAATACAGTAGTGGAAGTTTGTAAACCCTTTAGAATTATTCATAATCCTGAACTACTTGATTTACAATGCAATTGGAGTTTCATCTCACCTATTAATAGATAAAGAGCTTCTGGTTAAACAAAACACAAAACAATATACTGTGTCATGTCTTTATTGAACACTGTGCCACCATTCTCTTAATCGGTTACATCGAGGTAGATCAGGCATGTCAAACCAACGTTGTCATGTGACATATTGGGACTTTTTCCCCCTTTGCTAAACCTGGGGTGGGCGTGGCCAGCACGTGATGCATCTGGCCCACAGGCCGTGAGTTTGACATCCCTGAATTAGATGATCCAAACAATGATAATCACATGTAAATTTGAGAAGGGTCCTTCTCTTAACCCAGATAATTGATTGCTAGATTGATTCTGCTTTTCAGGACACAATTAATGCAATTGAATCTTGCCCTAATCAGATGAGATCTCTGAAAAGGATTATCAGTGCTCAGGAAACTGTAAAGAACTATGAAATCTTTAGTGAGAAATTTGCTCTCCATCATGCCATGGTCAGACACATAGTATACAAATGGAGAAATATGATAATAATTTTACCCTCTTCTCAGATGTAGTTGTCAAAAAAAAAAAGCCCCAAGAATTTCAAGAATAAAGTATACAGTACTCTGAGGTTGCAAGGATTTACATGTCATGTTGCATTGACTGATGAGTTCTCCCAAGGAAAATACTAAAAAAGAGAAGATAGAAAACAAGCCTCTGCTTCATAGAAAGCAAATTGCCACCTGTTTCATGTTTGCCAAAGACCACATATTGCAGACTGGAACAATGTTGGATGGGTAGACAAGACATAAATGGAACTTTGTAGTGTTGATGAGAAATCAGAATTCTGTATTCCAACAAAAGAATCTTAATCCCATCAGTGAAACATGGCAATAAAAGTAGCATTGTTTGAAATCATTTTGAAGCAATGGATTCCAATTTGGACCAATACTTAGCACTTATATACCACTTTATAGTGCTTTACAGCCCACTCTAAGTAGTTTACAGAGTCAGCATATTGCCCCCAACAATCTGGGTCCTCATTCTACTGACTTCGGAAGGATGGAGGGCTGAGTCAACTTCGAGCCTAGTGAGATCTGAAGTGCCAAATTGCAGGCAGCCGACAGTCAGCAGAAGTAGCCTGCAGTACTGCACTCTAAGCACTGTGCCACCATGGCTCATACATTCTAGGGAACATCAGTTTAGCCAGCCATGAGTTGAATGTGAGTGATGCTGTACATCATTAGTCCTAGATATACATCTACAGTAGAGTCACTAAAGTTCCTGGCAGAAAATTATTGTTGTAATATAGGCACGAAACAACTAAGGCATTTATTCACCAATAAAACCACAGACTCCTCTGTCAGAAATGTCTATCAGAAAACAATGTGAGTTTTTTATTCATTCCACTACTGTAAATGTTTCTTGGGATTTTTCTGTAAGAGTTACCTTGCACTAAGATGGATGGCTATAAATTTTAAAAATAAATAAGTGTACATAGACAGCTATAGCATTTTAATTTGTATATGAAAAACATTTTTCAACTTTGTATTAGATTGTACATCTTATTTAGAAAATCAGTCTGATAAATGTGCATTTGAAGAGTTATTTTTTTTCTGAATCAAGTTATTCTATTAGATATTGATAGTCAAAGACTGTCAAAATACTAAATTTGTAAAGTGAGCCAGGCTGCAAGATGGTGGGCTAGACAACTTAATTGTTCTAAGGAAGACTTGGTGTTGCAATAGATGTCCAACTTTTTATAAGTTAGTTTTAAACAATATACCCTTTTAGCACTGAAAAAATGAAAAATGATTTTATTTCAAAAATGCATCGCTAATATTTGTCAACTGCTATGTATTTTAATTTTTGTATTTATGATGAGATCTTTTTAAAGAATATTTGCAGTCCAGAGTTAGTTGCTGACAAAGGGAGCTATACAAATTTGTATTGATGATCATAAGTGACCTGAAGATTTCATTTAATATAATGTACTGGACTTGTATTACTTCCAGCCTAATCAACAGAGTACAGTACAGAATTCCATGTGAATCTTTTTGCTGTTCTCTTATCTTCGTGAACTTCAATCCAAAACCAATCCCACTGAGAACTTTAAACCATGTATAGAAAGGGTTTTCCGTAAAGTTGTGATTTATTTTCAGAACTTTTCAGGCAGTTATAGAAACATGAAAGTCTTAGCATAGCTGATACTATTCTTTCCATAATGTTAGATGTCTTGCTGACAGCTCCTTATTGTGAATGTTACACCAAAACCCATGAACATTTGTATACTTTAGTGATACTTGTATGATAGCTTTGGTCTATCTCTGGTGATAGGTAGTGATAGATGGGAACATATGAGTAAAAAGCAGAATATTGAACCAGCTGAATAGTACCGAAAGGATTGGGAAAAGTCTCAGTAGTAAATATTGATGATTTGTAATTTGAATATTTTAACATTCTATTTTGATTGACAAAATTGTATACAAGAATTTCATCTACTTGTTTTAAGTACTCTAAAATTAATTTCCTGTGAGAGCATATACCGCTAGTTACGACTGAGATAAATTTAATGTTGTTCTGTAAGCTTGAAATCTCAGAATCACTAGTATTAAAACTGCTTAAATTTGAATAAAGATACAAAATACAAAATTGCTTCTGAAAATTATTTCATTACATTTTATGTCAAAACTTTCCTTGTAGGGAAATCCAAAATTAAGGTAGTTCCATTTAAAGTCCTTCCACTATTGGTGACTTCTCTATTCAGATGCCAGGGCATCTGCAGAAGGGTCCTGGAGGATAATGATGTTAGACTAATTGTATGCTTGATTTAACACAAAAAAACATTACTTAAGAATTCTATTTGGAAACAAATGGAAGCTGGTAGAAGTTATGTAATACAGGCAGGATGTTCTGTCTGGTCCCAATCAGCAATCTGGGAGCTTTATCGTAGACCAGTGATAGCTAATCTTTTTGCCATCGCGTGCCAGGAGGGGGTTGCACGCATGTGTGCCCACACCCATAATTCTATGCACCCCGCGCATGCGACCACTTCCCCCCACTCCTGGCAGGTGATGGCATGTTTTTCTCTCTCCCCAGGCTCCACAGCCTTTCTAGAAACCTGGGGAGGGTGAAAACGGCTTTCCTCACCTCCCCGGAGGCCCTCCGGAGGCCAGAAACAGCCTGTTTGCTGAGTTCCATTCCCACTGGGGAGGTGGGGAAGGCCGTTTTCGCCCTCCCCAGGCTCCTAGAAAGGTTCTGGAGGCTGGGGAGAGCTAAATTTGGGTTTCAGTATAAAATCCATTTATATAATTCCTAGCATATCTTGACAAGAAGAAAATTGTCAATTTCAATAAAGATGAAACAAAATAATACATTACATAAATATTTAATCCATAATATTGTATGTATAATTGTGTTTTCTCTTTGCAGTGATTATTTATTCAAGCTACTCCTTATTGGAGATTCTGGTGTGGGAAAATCTTGCCTGCTACTTAGGTTTGCAGTAAGTTGTCTTGCGTTCTCATCTTTGGATTAATAATAACAAATGGTATTAATATCTAGGTGTTTTAGCTTGCATAATGTTTATACTTGCTAAGTATTTGTAAAATAAAATTTCAGTTAGCATTTTTTCTAACTTTTCTTCCTTATCTTGTGAATTCATTCATAAGACATGGAGTTAATCCTTTATAAAACTAAAAGCCTTTAAGCATATAAAAAAGTCTAGAATTCTTAAGTTGGAAATATGGCTAAATTTGGGGGTATTGAATTTTGCTGGTCATGTAATAGGGTGAGACCAGTTTGTATGCTCAGCCAAACTAACAGCAATTAAGAAATAAATACTGCATTTTATTGTCTGCCCTTCACTAGTGTGAATTACTGAATCATTACATGTCTTTCCTCATCTATAGGTAGTCCTTGACTTACAACCATTCCTTTAGTAATCATTCAAAGTTATAATGACACTGAAAAAAGTGACTTATGACCTTTTTTCACATTTACAACTGTTGCAGCATCATGTCATCAAAATCCAGGCACTTAGCAACTGGTTCATATTTATGACGGTTGCAATGTCCTGGGGTCACGTGATCACCTTTTGCAACCTTCTGACAAGCCAGTGGGGAAGCCAGATTCACTTAACAATTTCAGTGATTCACTTAACAGCTGTGGAAGAAAGTCTGTAAAATGGAACAAAACTCGCTTAACAATTGTCTGAGCCACACAAATTTTGGGCTCAATTGTGGTTGTAAGTTGGAGACTACCTGTAGTAAGTGCAAACTATACAGAGATCTAATTGGTAATGTTTGTGTGGTACACTAAACATATAAATGGCTTGATTGTATTAATCATTAATCAACAAGCCAGAGAAAGCAGCTCTAATTTGTTCTTTCTCTGGCTCCAAAATGTACTTCTACGATAGTTAGTCTTTAGTTTATGGCTGTTCGAAATTATGATAGTCTTTGAAAAGTGACTTACAGAAAAGCATACTCACACTTAGAGCCATCACATCACCCCTATGGTCATGTAATTGCAATTCAGGTACTTGGCAACCAGCTTGCATCTACAATTGATTGCAGCAACCAGTGGTCATGTGATCATGGTTTAATGGTTTCCCCATTGGGGAAGCTGTATTTGCTTAACAACTGCATGATTTGCATAACAACCACTGTACAAGTTGTCATAAAATCAGGCCTGATTCAATTTATAATCACAACAATTTACAACAGAAATCCCAGTCCCAACTGTGATCATAATTCGAAGACTACCTGTATGGCAGCCTGTTTGATAATGTTCACTGAACCTTCCCATTATCATCTGAGCAGTCTCAACTAGAAGCTGTCCATTTGCTAAATGTCTAGCAAATTTATCCACCATGGTTTCAGTTTAATCAAGTATTTGTTTATTTTAAGATAGGTTTTTCCTTTCTGTGGTGGTGATGCTTTGGAATACAGTATTACTAATGATTCTAAAAATGTTTCCTCTTCCTAGGATGATACATATACAGAAAGCTATATCAGCACAATTGGAGTGGACTTCAAAATCAGAACTATAGAGTTAGATGGCAAAACTATCAAGCTTCAGATAGTAAGTATCATCCATTGTAAATTTCAGAAGATGCGCTATCTAGGGCATTGTAAACTTCATAGGGCAATTATGCCACAATGAACTGCATTGTGGCCAGTTCCAAACTCAGCAACAGCAATTGTGAATTGGTTTATATGTTAAGCGTATATAACAAGTGTTGCTCTGTATTTTGTAGCTTGAAGGTACTTTGTGGCAAACTTAACCAAAACACTCCTGTTGACTGAGGGTATATCCAGGATAGGCCAGAACAAAAAAATCCCATTTGATGACAAATGAAACCTGGATCTAACAGAACCTCCTTCTTGGAGGTAGTAATGCAAAATTCAAAATGCAGATGGCTAAACTAGCTGCCTTTTCAGAAATGAGAATTGTGTGGAATGCTTGCCCTGAAACATCAGAATTAATTTCTATTTAAAAGTTTAAAAGAGGTGGCAATGACCTTTTTCTGGTGCCTCTCAGTAATGCCATGACCTTAACATTAAATCCCCAACAGCATTTTATAGTTAATTTCAGTGAAATGGATTCTGCTTCATTGTTTTTGGTATTTTATTTCATCTGATCTTTGGTAGGTATTTCAGAATAGTAGTATTAGTACTATTAGTATTACCAAAAAATTTTAATCTGTCCAGTTACGAACCCCAATGATGGAGTGGTTAAAATGTAGTATTGCAGGCTAATTCTGTTGACTGCCAACTACCAGCAGTTTGACAGTTCAAGTCTCACCAGCTCAAGGTCAACTCAGCCTTCTATCCTTCTGAGCTCTGGGAAAATGACTCAGATTGTTGAGGGCAATATGCTGACTCTGTAGACACAGAGAGGCTGTAAAACACTGAGGAGGTATATAAGTGCTATCAGATCAGAACAGGTGCAGTCTTTTAAGCACTATTCAACTTTTTTTTTCATAGTGGGATACAGCAGGACAAGAGAGATTTCGAACAATTACTTCTAGTTACTACAGAGGAGCTCATGGCATCATAGTTGTGTATGATGTTACAGATCAGGTAAGTGTTAGTTGGGCATTTGAAGGAATTGAATGAGCATGTCATAGGGAAGTGCAACTTTGTATATAAGCAGCAATTAGGTGAAGAGATGATTAAATTCAGTGGTGACTGTACATCCTCTCACTTTTGAGTCTTTGTTCTCCTTGTAAGATGTTGCATTTTAAATCATCTTGCCACCCCTATCACTGATGCTTCCATAAATTGTTTTTTACTTTATGGTGTGTCTTTGCATAAAAGAAGTTTTGAGCACAGAGAAATCTTCCTTAATTCAAGATAAGAGATTCCTGATTTGTAAAGGAAAGGAGAGAGATGGGCACTATTGGGATTATATTTAAAATGCAATGGGATTCGTTTTAGAATCCAAATGTGCTATATTAAATGGCTGACCTTAGATTTAATATATTCTTTTATTTTTTAGGAGTCGTTCAATAATGTAAAACAGTGGCTTCAAGAAATAGATCGTTATGCCAGTGAAAATGTTAATAAGTTGTTGGTAGGAAACAAGTGTGATCTGACTACAAAGAAAGTTGTAGATTATACAACAGCGAAGGTATGCCTATTTTTTAAATAACTTTAATCTTCAAAAACAGCAAAGTATTGTTGAATCCATTGCAGTATTTATAAACTAGGGGCTGTATAATGCTGAGAATGAGAGTGGTATAGTAGTTAAGACATTTAATTAAGCATGGGCCCACATTTAAGTCTGTATTAACTAGTGGAACTTCACTGGTTGAATTTGGGGTAGTCACTTTTAGTCTAGGTTATCAACATAAACTTGGAAGATGAAAACTGAGTATCTCACCCTGAATTTCTGAAGGAAAGGCTATATGAAAAGCAAACTAATAATAGTTAACTCTAAGGTTGTATAAAAGTGCTTTTGATACTTCCTCTTCATAATTAGCTAAATAAAGAGCAATATATTCTTTTCCAAATCTGGGTAATAGAACTAATAGTGATGTCTTTATTCTACAGGAATTTGCAGATTCTCTTGGGATTCCATTTTTGGAAACCAGTGCAAAAAATGCAACCAATGTAGAACAATCTTTCATGACCATGGCTGCTGAAATCAAAAAACGAATGGGTCCTGGAGCAACAGCAGGTGGAGCAGAGAAATCCAATGTTAAAATTCAGAGCACTCCAGTCAAGCAGTCCAGCGGAGGTTGCTGTTAAAACTTTCCTTCCCAGCTCTTTCTCAACAATGAATTTGAAATCTGAACCCAACTGAAAAATGCCTGAATTGTACTGTATGTAGCTGCACTACAACAGAAACTTATCGTCTCCACAAAGGTCAGAGATTGTAAATGGTCAATACTGACTTTTTTATTCCCCGATCTCAATAAAGCTAACTTCATTTTCAGAAATGTGTTAAACCTCTTGTGTGCTGGTTTATAAATGCGTGTAATCTTTGTTACTTTTTCTTATACCGGATTGTTTCCTGTGGTTGGCTAAATTTTGAACATTATTTTGTTCTGATCATATTGGCACATTTAGATGTTGGGTTTAGGCTTCTGAAGATGAAGTTTAGTCTTTGTTTTTGTATTCCACAGCACAATTGTGGCTGTCACTTTTCCATGCACAAAGTTCATAAGGCATTCTGTATAAAATCTAATTTACTAGTTCCATGCAGAGCTCTAAGGAAATGGAAAGTACACACACTACCTGGGATCAGCACTAAGTAAGTGTGCAGCCAAAGCAGGTTTGGACTCTTGAGCAGCACCTCCCTTGGCAACCCCTTTTGAAATAGCAGGGCATTTCACTAAGGGGAGGGGGATTGCCATTCAAAAGGAAGTTGCAATCCCATAATAGTTCTTTGGATCGCAGATGCTGATTTTTCTTTATATTCTGCATATAATTTGTGGCTGCAGACTCTTGTAATTTGTTGCACAAAATGTAACAAACTGAAGAAATGTTTAATAAATATTGTACTTATTGGAAGTAATATCAAACTGTATGGTGATAAGTATTGTCTTAATTCTTATGAATAAGGGGAAAGGCTTGCATTGTGCCCCCAGTGAACATTTTCTGTGCGGTATTGGCACTTTAAAATCACTTCCTTATAGACTATACCTGCCCAGCCCAGCCCAGCAAATGACTAGCAAATACGACCTACATGACAAAGTGTCGTGTGTTTCTGGCATGTCCGCTGTACTTGGAACACAACTTATACCATTGTTTATAGAACCATAATCACTCTAGATGTACCATCTCTTTCCCTTTGCATCCTAATTGTGTTTGAATCTATTTCTGAATGGTTCCATTTAGAAATTATTTGTCTCTCTTGCTCTGTCATAGAAAAGGAAACAGTATTTTTCCTAAAGTATGAATGACTTCAAGCTAACAAGGTGATGTTAACTCTAATGATATGTTATGTCTTTTCTAAATAATGTTACTTCCATTCTCTCACAATCAATACTGTTGACTTTAATAAAATTTTGTGCAATTTATTGGTCGGCTTGGTTATGCACTAAGGCACAAGAAAGCTACAGTGAAAAAAAGCAAAGTAATAAGGCAGCTGACCAAAAGACAAATAATACATTTGTGCAGGGAGGAAACATTTAAATACATATGTGAATTTGAGCAAAAATGTGGCTTGGTTTGCTTCAGTGACCATATGTATAACTTTTGTATAAAGAAACTAATCCATTAGTGCCTGATATCTGGGTTTTAAAGTTACCAACTTGATAAAAGAATATCTTATTTACAAAATAATTTGAAAGAGTCACTGACACTTTTTGTAAGCAAACACTCAGATGTGGTTGAGAGGCAAATGTATTAGCAAATCTCTGAGAATATTTCATCCCCACTAAGGGATAGACATTAGTGATCTGCAACTGGAACACACAATACCTTAATTCTTCATAGTACTGTTGTTAGAAGATTGAAATTACTGAATTTCTGAATTTGCTCTTTAACTTCAACAATAAAGTGTACTTCAGAATGAGAAATGTTTAATCAGTTGATTCATAATATGCTTTTAATATTGTATCAATTCATAAAGAAATGTTACATAGAAAATCGGCAACAATATTTGAATGATGATTTGGGGTCATTCTGAAAGTGCTGAAGCTCTTGGCAATAATAAACTCTAAATGTTATTAACTGAGCACACTTTTTTAAAAAAATTAAGTGTACTGTTCTGACCTTCAGAAGATGCTTAGAATACTAATGAATATGTATTTCAATACTTTTGTTTGCTAGACTATATCCATGCTTCTTTTAAAATAATAGCTTAACATTCTGAACAAAGTGACTATACTTTTTTCCCCCATTTGTGTGTCAGTTCTAGTTGTATGTTTTTAAATCTGGGAAGCAGCCTACAAAAGGCAATAGATTTGGGAAAGAGTAAATCTGATTTGTAAATGTCTGAAAATATTTGAGTTCTAGGTTTTCATGTATTGTGGAGTAAGTTTTCATGACCGCTTGGCCCTAATGTGAGCAAATTATACTTGAGGGCACATCGAAATGCCATTGTTTTGGTCTTCTAGAGCAGTGTTTCTCAACCTTGGTTACTTGAAGACGTGTGGACTTCAACTCGCAGAATTCCCCAGCCGGCTAAGCCAGCTGGGGAATTCT
>JANHFM010001388.1:101383-116068 GCA_032468115.1 Grayia smithii | reverse complement strand
TATACAAATAGAGGAACCATTATAGTTGTTATTATAAAGAATTGGAGTATTTGTTGATTATGATAAGATATTTAAAACGAATAAGTTAGAATGATCTGTAGATAAATATGAGACGAGCTAGAATACTCGTCAGTTGTCCTTGTTTTTGTTTTTGTTTTTGTCTCTTTTTGTCTCTTCGATGTTTAGAATAGGTAGTCCTTGTTAGTCTTGATTCGTCAATGTTTTTGTTTTAATTTGTAAATACCAATAAAAATTTATTTTTTTAAAAAAAAAGAAAAAAGTGACTTCTGACTGTTTTTCACACGATCACTGCAGCATCCCCATACATGTGATCAAAATTAGCAAGTTTGGAAACTGGCATGTATTTATGATGGTTGCAGTGTTCCAGGATCATACAATCACCTTTTGCGACCTTCTGACGAGCAAAGTTAATGGGGAATCCAGGTTCACTTAATAACTGTGGCAAAAAAAATATCATAAAATGGTGCAAAATTCACTTAACAACTGCTGAGCCTATCAATGGAAATTTTGGGTTTGTGATTCTAAAGCAAGGACTACCTGTAATATTACACAATGGAATGCATGCTCTTTTTCCAGTAATGACAAATGTTCATTCAGTCTAAAGGGTTTTTATTTCAGATTCAGAAAAACTGTGAATAATTAACACAAGATTCATTGAATTTCGAGTTACAAAATAATTAAACATAATTCGCTGCACTGCTTTCCACCAAAACAGCTAGGAACAGTTGGGGGTTCTCAAAAGTGGAAAAACAGTATCAACTCTAGTCACATATTTATTTTCATTTTTTTAATATACATATACACATTTGATCCTTAATAGTGATGATGACCTTACAGAGCTGCATGGTCAAAGTTAGGAGCATGCAAAATGTTTCAAATTTGAACTAATTCCAGTCAAAATTCCCATCTCAATAGTGAAATGAGCCGTTTTTATTATTTTCAATACAATTTTTATAATTTTTGGAAATTGGAAATACAATATTTCCAAAACAACTGAACAATCTCATTTTGCATTTGAAACATTTTGAATCTTTCACATTCAAAGTGGGATGCTCCAAAGTCAGAATGATTTGAATTTGAAATATTCTGCATGCCCACAAACAAAATACATATTGAGAACATTACATTCAGAGACAGAAAACAATACTTAGAAAATGGAGTGGTTAGCTGTTGCTGGCATACATTATTCTACCATCCTGATAAAGCACTGTTCTACAATGCTTTATCTGATTTCAGATTTGAAATCTAACATTTATATTACTGTAAAATAGAACAGACAATGTGTTTTCTCAGGAATTCAGACCCAGGGCTAAACTAAGCATCTAACTAAGGATCTTGAGAAGAAATACATGAGATGAACAGCACTGTGAATAAAACACAGGCAAAGCAGCACTTTAGGTACAACACAATAAGGCAGGTGGTGTCATCATCGCTCATGAAGTGTAGATTTACTTATACTACACAGATTCCAGATTGTTCAGTCTCCACCTTTGTATTATGCAGCCATTCATTTTCATTACAGCAAAGCATGTCCACATTCTACTTGACTTTGATTAGAAACGTCAATATAGAAAGACACAAGTGGCACTGTAGGGTAGTATAATCTATCACTAGTATTTGAATTAAAGAGTATTGTAAGAGACAGTTTAAAAATACATATTAATGAAAGTTAATCAGTAGAGCTCACTGTAAATACAGCATATTTCTCTTCATTAACAGATAGCCTTGTTGTTATAAATGATTCCATTAATTAGGGGAGGGGCTGGTGTTGAATATTAAGTAAGCTAGAAGTATATTAGCCAATTTAATGTCATAACCGTTCCATCTGGTCATAAGAATTTTATTCAGGTCTCAGTAGTAGCTGACATTCAGCTGTGCCAGTGAGAAAAATAAGAAAGCTTCTCAATGTTGTAAAAAAAAAAAATCCTGTTTGATTATTCCTTGTGTGAGGTAATCTCCCCTAGCATTATATCAAGTAATCAGAGCATTTCTGCACCTAGTTTTGGCACCATCGCCACAGCAATACTGTCCTTCTTATTTTCACAGTGACATTTTTCTTCGACAATTCAGCCAGTGTTCTTTTACTAAGCTCTCCAAAATCTCAAATCACCAACTTATTTGCTATGGTACCCAGGAGGTAGGTAGCTTAGGCCCACCACCCAAAGTTTTCCTCTCTCCTTGCTCTTAAGCAACTACAGGAAAAGGTAAAGATGGCAGTGGGAATCTGATATTGGAATAGCAGCTGGGTTTTTTTAAGAGGGTTTTTGTTGGGGGGGGCATGCTTAATACTCAGCAAGGGAACGCACTAATGGTTCAGTATAAATTCTGGGAATGGTTGCATGAAAATAACACAATGAAGATTCAACACAAACTCTAATTAGAGCAATATTCTTTTTTAGCCAACCTAAAAAAACTGGAATAGCAAGAAGAAAAAACACAAGCTGATAGCCTATTTTTAATTATAGTGTTAAGATGGAATTTGGGAGGAAGATGCAAACTTTCAAATTAGGGCTACCACAACAAAATCTGCTGTGCAGTAGCTACGCCTAGAATGTCAGGATTTTAAAAAAAGCTGGTCACCCAGTTCCAAAATATATAATTATTATCCAGCTTTGTTTCACCTGTTCATAGTAACTTGAAACACGTTAGCACACAGAATATAAATCTATAAATCTCCATCTCATTCCTGCTTATAGTCAGCATGATTCTCCTACAATTTTTAGCAGCCCAATTTCAGAGTTCCTAAAATACTGCACATTTTTTTTAATTTTAATCAATCCACTGCTTTATTTTTAAATTTGATTTCCTTCCACATCCCCCATCTAGATAAATTAATGAACATTTCATTCTAGTGGTTTAAATCCATCTGACTGAAATGAGAAAAATGAAAAAACAGAAAAGTGAAATATCTCACACTGCAAAGGAGGCCTGAAAAACTAGAATTTGTACACTGCAAGTGCTGATATGATACATTAGGAAGGAGCAGTTTAAATAAGATTGCTGGCATCCTTTGAAGTAACGTTTATGCCACTGAAATAAGTAAGAGAGGCATTCAAACTCAATAGTATAGCATATGTTTTACCCACACAAAGTCCTAGGGGTAAATTCCTGATGTCTCTTAATTTAAAGTAATAATAATGTATCTTATACAATATAGACTCTTACATAGTCTATGTCATTTTCCCTTATAGGCATTATTTTTTTAGGCATTACTGAGTTTCAAGCAACACTTCGACCTGAAGATAGATATATCATCCATATGCAAAAAAAACAGTTACGTTTACTCGTTAGCAGAGTACAAAAGGACATATTTCTCAATGGGAACAGGACAGGGACAGGAAGGATATGCTAACCTTGGATTTGGTCCAGGGATTATCCAAAAGCTAAAGAAAAAATAATCAGTAATGAAAAATACCCATTCTACTCAGTTGCCTGCTCTTTGCTATCTTGATTTTCCTCCAGACAAACTAAAACTTTTTGTACCATTAATAAAGAATCTAATAAAAGAAAAGGCAATATTATTTTATAAAACAAAGCAGGGGTAGAACCTTGGTCCATTTTCTGTAATTACGCTGGTACTGACCCAAGATCTGAACTGAGGAGGCTATTGAGAAACACCTGCTTTCTCTCTCTCTCTCTTTTTTTTCTTTTTCTGGCTACTATTGTCAATAAGTTGCTGTCAAACCAGCCATCAGTTCAGCCACAATAAAAATATGAAAAAAATAGGTTTACTATACATAAAAAGAGATTCCCACTGGCATTTATACTGTGAGCAGTAATCAAAGCTCTCAACCAATCTGGCTTTTCCATTTAGTAGAAGAATTTGCTACTTAAACCCCTCACACTGGTACTGTACAGTATATTCACACTTAATACTGTGTGTGTTAAGTAGGTCACATTTCTGGTGGTAGCACCCAAGAGCACCTTTGATTAGAGCTTCCTAATCTTTGTGGTCATTAATGGCAAGTTGTATTTTGAGAGGCAGGCAGGTTGTACTGTCAATCAAGGCTCACAGGTATTTTTCTTTCCAATATCGCTACTCTTGCTGGAGCAATGGTTGACTCAATAATCACTGAGATTACATTATTAAAAACCCCTTAAATAAAATATTACTAATCTGCTAGATAAAATACTATTAGTCCTCTCCAAGGCTTATTTTTTACATAGTAGATTTTTTTTAAAGAAAAAGTTGTGCTCAACTGGGATCTTGACAGCATTCCTTGGGTATTTTCTTTTAGTGAGAACTAAAATTATATATCTACACTTGCAACTCCTTTTTGCACTTCCTACTCAATTTCTGCTTTCCAGTACCTAAACCTGAAATATTATGTACAGTTTACAGTCATGCCTCCTCAAAAGTTACATAAAAATGACAGAGAAAAATTCCTTTCTCTATAGAGAAAAAATCACTATGTCTGGAGTTTTACAGCTTAGGGGAAAAAAGATTAAGGGGAAAGGCATGAAAACATTACAGAACTATTCCATGGTGGAATAAGTGAACAGGGAGAAATTTCACTTGTCTCACACAATACTAAAAACAATACTTTCATCCAATGAAAGTAAAAGTTGGGAGGTTCAAGATCCAGTTGACTTTACTGATTTTGAAATCCTGCACAAACATTGTTACTACTGCTCAAAGTGTGCTAAATCAGTTGCAGGAAGCAAATCGGTATTCTATATGCTGATTAATTACCGTATTTTCTGCACACACGTATTTTCTTAACATTTGGGAATGTTAAGGTGTGTGGACTTCAATTCCCAGAATTCCCTAGCCAGCTGGACTCCACACATCTTAAAGTTCCCAAATGTGAAAAATACTGCTGTAAAGGAACCTAGTGCTTTTCTACCACTAAAAGTCAATCTAGTCAGCCCACTCAAAGCTTCTCTTTTGTAAGAACACCTCTTTCCTGAAAATGTATGCTCAGCAACTGAAATAAAGGATAGATGCAATCTTATGACTTAATGATTATCTAACTGAAAAGTAAAAGGATTATCTAGATTATGACTGTTGCAAGAGGACCTGGCATTCTGACTGGCAGCAATACAAACAGGTCAGGTTTAACTGTCTGGCCTGCCTAAAGAATAATGATTCCTGTGTCAGCATTTGCTACACCAATTGGTAAGAATATTTCATAATTTGTTTCTCTGGTTAATATGGGAAGAAAAAAGATACTACCATATTTATTATGTGCTCACACTGAAAGAAGAATAGGTAGAGTGGGATAAATATATAACCCATTCTAAAGGCTTCCTTTATAGTTATATAAAGTTGCGTTATAATTTATAAGGACAAAAGTTGTTGTTTCTGGAAAGGTAAATATTTATCAAAACAATACCTTGCTCTTCAACCAAAGGTATTTATGATTAAAATCTGACTCCTTCTCTTTTTTTGGATTTGGAATAATCCCATTTACTTTACTGTATATTCTGAATTTCGAGTTCACCAGATTGAAAATGGCAAATTAGGACAAATAGCATAACATGCTAAGAATTCTGGGAACTGGAGTTGTGGCCCATCTGGGAAGCACCAGGTGAGTTGTCTTTTCCTGCCCCAGGGCTGTAAGGTTAATTTTGCAGGGGGGGAATTATAACATATTATATCTATAGATTTTCATACCGGGACAACAATAGGTAATATTCCAAACAACTTTAAATAATGGAATTGAATTTCTGACAGCCAGAAAAATTCAGAATACTATTCAGAAAAATGTCTGAATAGTATCTCTTGTGCAAGGAGAGTTAAAGGCCAGAATTGTGTGATTACTTGTCAACACATATCCTCTTGAAAGCAATGGTGGAGTGAGGGAAAAAGCAACAAATGAAGCTTCATGATTATTACCAGGCCACATTTAAATATCCATTTAAATGTACTTTTATGTAGACTTTTTGAAGCTTAAAACTGGATGTTCTATATATGTTTTCTACCCACATTTGCAATATGATTTTATTTGTTATGCATAAAGAACAAAATTATTGATCATTATGTCACCAGGCACTAAATAAACATGGAGTTAATCTGTTCAGGAATTGATAAAAACACACTTCATATACTTACTGGTCTTGGGGAAATAAGCAGCATACTACTGTGTCAGATGTAGCCTGTTCTTTTGATAAACAATTTGTTTTTTAGGTCCAATTATGGATGCTCAAAAGCATCATTATAGATACAATGTCCACTAGTGTATTGGGCCTATAAATCTGAAAATTCTAGCCAGCCTTTCAGTGCCAATGGAGAGTCCCAATTTGGGACAGTTCTAAGCAGAAAACATTAAAAGCCATAAGCAATACAATATGCTGATCCAGAACAAAGATAATTTCTCACAGCACCATCAGCAGACATGATATCAAACTAGGAAACTTAAATCAATTCCTGCTAGTACATATTCATCCTGGCCACTCATTGATATTTCTTTCCAGGAACAACAATCAAGCATTAATATAAATTGCTTAGAGTGTTTCAAAACCAATTTAAGCTTCCTGTGTAAGAAATAATTATGAAGGCTGCAACCCAACTTTTGAAGAGAAAGGCAATGGTTCAACCTCTTGCTTTCTTTTTTGGTCCAGTAAGGTTTGACATACAGGTGCTTTACTTGGTTTCAGGATGAGAGCAATAAATTACAATGGTCCTTTTTAGCCTAATCTGGACTGGTGGCCATTAGTTACATATATCTGATAACATATTAGCTCAATTCTATTCTCCTTCAAAAGGGTTTGCTTCTCTGATTTATCGAACTAGAACAAAGAGCAATAGTTTGGTTAAGTCCCACAAACTATGGCTATCAATCAAAATAAACTGATTCCTTAAGAATACCTTTCAAATATAGTCATGCAGGCTCGATGCAGTAAAATTACAAGAAACTCCATTTCATTCCTGTATAACTTCAGTTAACAAGACATTCCCAAAATCTCTGAAATTTCATAGTCTATCTTATAAAGTGGGCTTTAAATTGTATTTCATAGCAAGAAGAAATTCTCTAGGATGGCTATCATTCACTCACTACATTTGCCTTGCATATGTTACTCATATACACATAAGGATGCAGCAGCACTTTTTGTACCAACTAAACTTTTCATTCTTGTCTCTCTCACACTCAAACACACATACAGAAGCTTGCACATATTTTGTGTCTGTTACCACTGTGTTCTGTGCCATCAGACTGGAAGAGGACATACCTGCTTAAACTCAGGGGGCCATACAGACTCTATTCAACAAGTATACTTTCTAAATTACAGTGCCCATAAAGTGCCCTCCACTCTTTTATATTCATAGGACTGATTCATTAGATGTTGGATCTTGAGAGTTAGATGGTGGAGGGGTGTCGACTTGAACCTTGTGTGTTACCAAAGGTGATGTTTCCCCATCAGCCTTGGTATTTGGAATGGCTTCCACATGGACATCGCTAAGTTCTGTGTCTTTCTCCTTAGTTTCTTTTGGATTCAGATAATCAAGAATACCTGCTCCAAAGGCATCACCTTCGACGTTGACAACTGTTGTGGTCCGGTCCCTGATCAATAGGGAAAACATGGAAACATTTTCACTAGTGTTAATGAAATGCATCTGTAAACATTTGCAGAGGCTCAATCTACCTTTAAAAGCAACAGATTTGAGAAATGTCATTTGCCACCCTCTATATTAACAGTGATCTGTGTTCAAGACTAAAGACAGCAAGCAAAGATGCTTTTTAAAAAGCTGACAGCTCTGCCCTATTCTCTGTAAGCAAAATTAAGATCAGAAGCTCAACCTGAACTGTTTGCTGAAGGAGACTGTAGTACCATCCTGTATCCATCACCCAGTCATTTTTCCTGCCCAGCAACATGGGTGTTTCCTTTTTGGCTGGAGTACATGATTGTAAAATTGGGGACTGAACCCAAGGCAACTCTTTTTGAGCCCCTACCTCCAATTTTAAACATACCCCACCAAAGTTTTTTACCATCTTTCTAAGGAAAAAAAAGCTAAACAAATACTACATCCACCTTGGGAAGTTTTGATATTTCAAAAGTTTTCTTGGAGCAAAACTCTGTTTCTTGTTTACCATATTCTGTCCATCCTTTTCCTGACATATGAGGAACATTAACATTCCTTACATTTAATTGGAATGTAGCTTTTACAGCAGTTATGGCTAAGTCCAAATATAAATACTTGTGCTTCAAAATGCAGCCTCTCTTTCACCTCATGCTATAAGACAAAAACCCCACTACAAAGTATTTCCCCCCCAAGAAGAAAGAAGTAATTTTTATGTCATGGGATACATGGTTTTTAATAGCTAATTTCCTCTGCTACTCCCCTTCAACTTCAAAGAACTTTTGTGATAATCGGAATGGGAAAAGATGCAAATCAAAAATTTAGAGCAGTGAATTTCTTACTCCTTTCAGCAGCAATCAACAAATTCTGCTGTGTGGTTTGCAACTGCTCTCTTCTTGATAAAAGTACTTTTTAAAGGTTGCCCCTACAAGGGGTTAAGATCCTTGATATTTTGACAACCACCATATCCAAAAAGCCAACATGCACACCTTTGTATACTTACACAATCCAGTCCACAGCCAATATGAGAGAGATGTCATTTGTGGGAAGTCCAATAGCCTCCAAGATAATAGCTATGGTTAGAACTCCTCCAGCTGGAATTCCAGCAGCTCCCACACTGGAAGCAGTGGCAGTAACCCTGTCAATAAAATTATTGCTGAATATTGCTATTGCTATGCTGAAATTTCATATACATATTAAAATAACACAGAATCATATGCAAAGTTTATTTTTTGTACTCGGGTATCTTTCTTTCATTCTATACACTGATGCGGCACATTGGTAATAGACTGTACAACTTGCCTTTGTACATCCTGCAAATCAGCTTAATTGTAGTTACATCAAGTTTGGGCGTGCAATTGATCAAAATTAAGTTACTTCTGAATCATTTTAGTAATGACATATCTACTTGCTGCTTCCTTTTGCACTGCCACCCACAGCACTGTCAAGCCAAGTATCTCTTTAGGCTCTTATTCTCTACATCACAATAAACTACCGTGTTTCCCCTAAAATAAGCCCTCCCCGAAAACATTTAAACACATTTCCTCTGGTTAGGGAGACAGAGCTGGAAATCAGGTAAGACAGCAAGAAGAGCCCCATCTTGCTCCATATGCCGCAAAATAATAAGACCTCCCTGAAAATAAGGCCAAGCGCTTATTTCAGGGTTCAAAAAAAATATAAGACAGGGTCTTATTTTTGGAGAAACTCAATATAATCTCCTTAGGAGGAAAAATGTGCGACTCCTTTCAGTATTTCCCCGAAGGACATAATTTGTACATGATACTTCAACCAAAGTGCAATGTGGCAAGCTAGAAAGAGTCAAATTGTTTCTCTGATTTTTCTGATGCACCTGAGCAGCTGACACTATCACTTACAGAATGGTAAAGATCTGTCCAATATTGAGGTCGACGTTGTTCAGTTGAGCAATAAAGACAGCAGCTATACACTGGAAAATAGCAGCTCCATCCATATTCACAGTAGCCCCAATAGGCAGAATAAATCTACTAATCCTTTTGTCTACTTTATTGTTATCTTCAATGCATTTGATCATTGATGGAAGAGTTGCAGAGCTAGATGTGATCAAGGAAAAAGCACAAGAACGTCAAGTCCAGCAATGTTCCTGCAGCCCAAAATATAAGCATTTGTCTGTCAGCCTAAATAGATAATGTAACATTCCAGATATGTGCTGTCCCTGAAAATTAGGACAAAAGATTCTACTTTATTCATTTCCAAAACAAATGCCTGAATCTTATGAGAAAAAATAAAAAGGAAGTTTTATTATACATTTTTATTATTATGTCCATTTCAAGTTCTATTATGTCTAGTTTAAAGAAACATTTTTACAGTCAAGCACCTTAGTATTCTCAAATTGTCTCTCTCCCCACCCTGTAAGATACAATAATATAGCTAATAAAACCTTTGCCATCAAACCATATTTTACCATATAGCGACACAGACACTCCATTCTAAAAGTCTGCCTTACATTTTAATAAATGTAGAGTCCCTTGTTTTACAAGAAAAGCCAAGTTACAATATTACTCTAAATTCGAACAATGTCATCCTCATTTCAAATATAGAAGCAAAAATCTACCAACCTGGAACAAGTAGCAAATGCTGTGGTGAAAGGTGTTATAAGTCCTAACAGAAAAGCGAAAGGGTTTTTGCGTGTAACTGCAAAATAAATAAGTGGTAAAATAATCCCTCCATGAATAATATGGCCAAGAATTGATGCAAAGATGTATTTTCCAAGGCTTGTCACTAGCAACATAATATTATCCATTTCCACAATCTTGCTTCCAACTAGAAATGTAATGCCAAGTGGTACGTACCTGAAAAGGAAGTGTTACATTGAATGCTAAATAACATCTTAATTTTTGACAGAATGAAAATGAAAAAGTCAGTGATTTCTCAAACTCACACTACGGGCCTCAATAAAGAATAAGCATCAGATTGTCGTACAAAATTTCCTTCAGTAAATTGAATCTTTATCTCTTTTTCTGTTGTGGAACATTCATTTACACATTTGCTACTACCCTTGAGAGAACCAATTAAATTGAATGAATTGAAGAATCTCCAGTGAACACAACATGTATTTTATATTCAAAGGATAATGGTGTGAATGAGGGCTATTTTCAAAAATAATAGTTTAAGTAATATGTTAGGATGAGCAGAGAAGTGAATGGTATAAAAAATGATCAATTCAGAAGAGTCAGTTTTACAGTTTTTGGGTTGAACATATGTAAATTGAAGAAACAGTAGATTAATTTAATCCAAACTAGATTTTGTTCAGTGGACAGAGGTTGCTTTTGAATATGGAAGGACAGAAGCATGTGAAAGATGGAAATGTAACACTTTTATTGTGGAGATTTCCCAGGGCAGAAAAGCACCAGAATTGCCTGACTTCTAGTTCTAGAAGTCCTCCTAATTCTAGAGGAAATTGTGCAGTGAAGTGATGGCTTGAATGACAAACCAATTGAGTGGCAATGAAAAGCAGAGTTCTAACCATGGTGGCTGTTCTAGCAGAAGCCATGAGTGTGGAAGGAACCCCCAAATAATGAACCTGACCATTCAGATACAACACTGGTACTGACAGATAGCCCTAATGTCCAAACAGCAACTCATTGTTGTTCAGCTTAGACTGTTCTCTCTCATCCAGATTCTTACAGTCTCCAGACATACGGATAGGATGTCAACAGCATCTTCCTATGCCCCAGAAGTAACAATGTAAAGTTGGTATATTATCAACACATTGATTATACTACACTCCAAATGCCAAAAAATCACTTCTGTGGCACTCCACATATGACATACCATTGGGTCAATCTGGCACACCCCACAATTGACTGAACAAGCAGAACCACTGCAAAACAGGGTCTGCAGTTCAGATTCTAATAATCAGAATGTCAAGTATAAGCTAGGTGGCATTGAACTAGCTGATAACCCTCACTTTGTCAAGGATCTAGGTATACGTAACTCTGACGATCTATGCTCCAAAGTTCACTGTAACAGTGTTGCTAAAAAAGCACAAATCTAAAGTGGTTAGAATAAAAAATAAAAGAAAGGCGGCTAATTAATTTTTTTCCCAAAATGCCCAACCAATTTTTTTAAAAAAAATAGTCATAGAAGACCCAACTAAAAATATTTCATTAAGTCTGGCTACCACTGTCCTATCCTACTCAAGAAAGCAGAAAACTTCTTTTTATAAAGCAACACCTGAAGGTCTCTCTGAAAATGGCAGTGATACGGTATGAAGTGGAGTGAATTTGCTAGAGTCCCAAGGGTCCTTCCTCGCAATTTCAGTTTCCATGACTCTTCATTCTATAGAGATTTTGTAGGACAAACTGCAAGTCCTGCCTATGAGCTGGCCTTTTCAATTCCAATATTGAATCAGAAGAGAAAAAGCTGCCATGTGCTAAATATTCAGGTCAGTTGCACAAGGTACATGAGAGAAATCCAGGCCTTGACCGGTCAATAGCCTATCTATAACCCTCTTGAGTCAATATATATCAAGGGAGGGAGGCAGTTGATCGATTTCAGCTGCTCATTTTTCTATATCAATTTACCATGTCACACTGGCAGAGTAAGTTAGAATTAGCTGATTCTGCAGAACAGGGTCTATGTTCTTCTTAGAAACGAGTTTTGATACCCAACTGGTAATTCTATAAAATTCCATGACGATAGTGTTGTACATATTACATAAGCAATAAATGGTTAATTCTAAATGTATTTCTTAAGAAACAAATGCTACTGAATATAGTTAAGAGTGTTGAGTAAGCATGTTTAGACTTGCACAATTAAAATCCAAAAGATATGAAAACAGGTTATTAATACCGTTTCCCCAAAAATAAGACATCCCCTGATAATAATTTGCTGAGCACTTGAGTTGTGCTCGAAACTGTAAGCCGCCCTGAATCTCCGGAGAAGGGCGGGATATATAAATAGAAATTAAAAAAAAAAAAAAGAAAGCCTAATCGGGATTTTAAGCGTATGCGCTAAAATAAGCCTCCCCCTGAAAATAAGCCCTCCCCGAAAATATTTAAACACAGATCTGGAAATCAGGTAAGACGGCAAGAGGAGCCCCATCTTGCTCCATGCGCCCCAAAATAATAAGACCTCCCTGAAAATAAGGCCAAGAGCTTATTTCGGAGTTAAAAAAAATATAAAACAGGGTCTTATTTTCGGGGAAACACGGTATAGCCACACAACCAACGGGGGTGCAAATGAAATCCAACTGTTGAATATACCAACCGGGATTTTAATAACTGAATATTTATGCCCTGTATAACACAACCAGCAGGGATATCTGCTGCATTTCTGAGCATTTTTTCCAATGAAGAATTTAATTTCCAGATGAGCTAGTGAAGTATATCTGAACTATAGACTTTCCACACAAGAAAAGGTCTACCTGATATTTGATTACATAGTTTTTACTACACTACTCCTCTCAAGTACCAAATTACTGAATTGAATAATTCATACTCCATGCCTAATAAAGGGAGGTACATAATAAACATGGTGAATATTCTTAACTTATTGCATATATCACCGTCTATTCAATCTTAGATTCTGCTAGACAGTCAATCAGCTGGTAATTGTCCCTCTCAAATTAGATGCTACAGATTATGAAGACCCTTTAGAGTTGAAGAGAAGGTAGTGTGTGTAGTAAATTGTATTTTAAATTGCCCAGCAGTGGGAAGTTTTTTCAGACTGCAATATTATTATGAACACTCACCACATAATCCAAGATACTAAAACCATGGTTGCCTCGTTGAAAGAATTAAAAAAACGAATGAGTTCTTCTCCTTCAGGTCCAAGTTTTTTCAAAGCTACTCCCAAAACCAGAGCAAAGAGCACAAGCCCCAGAATATTCATTCCTTCAATTTCTGTGCCAACAGGGAACTGTGAATGAGATATATATATCGCCATACTGTTAAGTGTTTTAATGTGGTGTGCCAATTATATGAAGCTAGATCTCCCTTTTGACATTAATTGTAGTTAACAAATGAATGGAAGCAGCACTCTATGACAAAAAAGAAACCCACTAGAAATAATCTCTTCTCTGAATGCAGATGTAATCTTTTGACAGAAGAGATAATTTTCATAAGAGTCTTCAGAATGAAGATGTTAGATCCTCATTATTTACCATGTTGACATAGAGCTAAAAGCATTGTGTATTTAAGATTAGTACATTATTTGTACTTATAATGTAAGATTTTTACAACACAAGGAACATTTCGATTTGATCAGTTTAAAAGGAGGAAATATCATTTACCTAAACTACTTGTTTATTCCAAGTGGCCCTTGATACCATCTACTTATCTTCAAATACTTTGTGCAGACTACAAAGGTAAATAATTATTTCCACATCATTTTATGGGCAGGAGAAAGGTATCACATATATTTGCTGACTGAAGATAGACTTGGGGAATTTAAACTAAGAGAACTGACACACATACCCCTCTTTTATACATTCAAGATCATGGCTAAATAGAACCTAGGCATATAAAATTCATACAGTTTGGGAGTGGTAGGGACAACTATCTTTATTCCACATTCCTCTCCACATTTATACTGTCTACCAAGTCAAAAGAGATAATGAACTGTAAGAATAAAATATATAGTTTGATTAATTTGTTGATGGGAATTAAAGGGATAGCATTGAATAGCTATCCAAAAGACTATTTTAAAAAAGAGAAAAAAGCAAGTAGCTAAGGCAAAGAATTACTGTATACAACATTTGTGTTATTGTCATATCACTGAATGAAATATATCTTTGAGCGTATCTTCCAATGTTTGTACCACAAGTGACTATTGTCTGTGTGCTGTAAGACAAATCAAATGCATGCAATTGTCAGGATAGATTTCAATTCTTTGAAGCCGATTATAGTATTGCTCAACAATGTTACAGTATTCTTCCTATTGAGATCCTGTTCAGACTTAGGAACTTAATTGAGAAATATTGCATACTGTCTTTCAGCTATAATTAACAAATGATGTTGATAAAAAGTTCAAAAGGCCTTTAGAATAATAAACTTGTGAAGAAGATACAGTGTTAACTGAAGAGCTTTAATCCAGGGGTGAAATCTAAATTTTGTTACTACCGGTTCTGTGGGCGTGGCTTGGTGGGCGTGGCAGGGGAAGGA
>JANHFM010001388.1:86375-96476 GCA_032468115.1 Grayia smithii | reverse complement strand
GATAGATAGATGATAGATAGATGATAGATAGATAGATAGATAGATAGATAGATAGATAGATAGATAGATAGATAGATCTGTGAGAGAGATGAGAAGAGTTGGAATCCAGAAAGAAGGGGGATTAAATAAATGTCAGCTGACTGCAAAAGCTAGGAAGGGGCACAAAAGGAATTACACCCAGGTGGTTTGGTCAAACAGAGAGAAGGCGAGAGGATTGAATTTCAATGCAAACGTGTGAAGGCAGAGTGACTGAGCGGAGAAGAAGGGGAAGACTGAGAAAGGTGGAGGTGGGTGGGTGACATTTCTGAGCGCCTCCAAAAGAGAGGTGAGAAGGTTAAAGAACAAAAGACAGCACACAATGTGCAAGGGACGGACGTGGTAGAATCAAGGATGATTTACAAGGAGAGGAAAAACACAGAGATAACGAATGGTGTTGGACTACAGTAGCTTTACCTGAGTCTCTTTTTATTTTATTTTTTCCTTCCCTCTTAATTCCTTCGGCTTAGTATTTCTTTTTCTTTTCTTTTTCCCCTACTCCTTCATGATTCTTATCCTGAAAAAAGAAAGCACAATGAGCATGTATGTATCAGGGGTAGGTTCTACTTACCTTTACTACCGGTTCTCTTCATGCATGAGCTTTGCGTGTTCGCCACGCGCAATCGCTTTACTCGCATGCCGAAAACGTATTCCGCGCATGCGTAGTAACTAATCTACCTGAAAAAAACTCAAAACAAGCGCTCTGAGAAAAAAAGTAAGTACGGGCGTGCGGGTGGGCCGCGGAGAACCGGCTGCGGAGAACCAGTTCGGTGACGTCACACCATCCCCGCTACCGGATCATGCAAACCGGGCCAAACCGGAAGCAACCCACCACTGGTATGTATCTACATCAGTGTTTCTCAACCTTGGTTACTTGAAGACGTGTGGACTTCAACTTCCAGAATTCCCCAGCCGGCTTAGCCGACTGGAGAATTCTGGGAATTGAAGTCCATCCGTCTTCAAGTAATCAAGGTTGAGAAACACTGATCTACATACTTTGCAAATTGTACCATGTTTTTCCCCCTAAGCTTTTACCTCACCTTTTAAGCTTGTTTATACAGGAGATAAAATTCCAAAAATATTTTTGTTTGGAAGAGTAATGGAAAGGGATTATTCCAAAGAATAAGCCAAAGCTGAATTTCTCCATGGAATTTTCAAACTATGAGGGGAAACTCTCCAGGAATCTGTTCGTTTATTTTTATTTTTATTTTAGAAGGTAGTCCTCAACTTACGACAGTTCCTTTAGGGACCGTTCAGTTACATCACTGAAAACAGTGACTTGTGACCATTTTTCACACTTATGACCACTGCAGCATCCCCGTGGCCACATAATCAAAATTCAGACGCTTGGCAACCGACTCGTATTTATGACGGTTGCAGTGTCCCAGGGTCACTTGATCCCCTTTTGCGACCTTTTGACAAGTGAAGTCAAAGGGGGAGCCAGATTCCCTTAATGATTGTATTATTAGCTTAACAGTGGCCGTGATTCACTTAACAGCTGTGCCAAGAAAGGTCATCAAATGAGGCAAAACTCACCTAACAACTGTCCCGCTTAGCAACAGAAATTTGGGGCTCAATTGTGGTCGTAAGTCAAGGACCCACCTGTATTGAATCGATAAAGCCACCCATCTTACTAATAAAACTCTGGGCAGCTTTCAATAAAACCCATTAAAGACGAATGTTAAAGTCTTTAACCATTAAAACAGTTAATAGATTGGCAATAAGATTACAAGGGAATGCAGCAAAATCTCACATCCAGTGCAAGCATTTTAAGGCTCCCTCAGTAACATGGCATGCCTAAGCCTGCTGGAAAAAAATATATTTTAAGGGATTTCCAGAATGACCATAGCGTCAGAGCCAGGGGTGAAATTCAGCAGGTTCTGACAGGTTCCGGAGAACCGGTAACGAAAATTTTGAGTAGTTCAGAGAACCAGCAAATATTACCTCTGGCTGGTCCCAGAGTGGGGTGGGAATGGAGATTTTGCAGTATCCTTCCCCTGCCACGCCCACCAAGCCACACCCACAGAACCGGTAGTAAAAAAATTTAGATTTCACTCCTGGATCAATGATTTTGTTTTTGCTGATTAGTGAGGTTTGTTGTTATGGAAATGGCTAGTACTGTTCTGTAAAAGTAAAAAGTTGAGGTAATGTGGTTATCTTCTACTGTGCTAAAGAGAATAAGTTGGTGCCTTTTTTCCCCCTTTTCTCTCTTTACACCATATTTTCTTTTTCCTTTTTCACTTCTCCCCCGCCCAGTTTTCTATTACTATGCCTGCGCGCCTCCCACCAGCCACCTGGTCTTTGGGTCTCTGCCGCACCTGCGTGAGGGGCAGAGCACATACAAGAAGGCCACGCGTGCATGTGGGGGGTGCATTCAGGGGGCTGCATGTGTATGAGCAAGGGGTGGGGTGTATGCAGGGGTTGCGTTCACATGTGTGGGGGTGCGGGGTCGCACATGCATGCATGGGGGCCGGGGCACATGCAGGGTGCCTCTCGCACATTGCATTTTGGGGGTTCGGGTGCACTTTGGGCACTCAATCCAGAAAAGGTTAGCCATCACTGCCTTATATAAATCCAGTTTGTTTACTTGTCTAATCAATGCATTCAGTGAAGATAGATAATGGGTTGATTTAGTAACTAAATTGAGAGTATTGTTTGAATACAGCTAATCTGTTCAAGTCCTGTCAAGCAGGATTAGGAAATAACCCTTCACTATGCCCATAACTGCAAAGTGTAACACTACAGAAATACTTCATAGAAACCCATGGTATAACTTAGTATAAAATACTGGACAGAGGGAGAATAAAACTCAGAGAGATTTAACTCAGTTCAGTTACCAATCAACTTCCAAATATAATTTCTGAATTAAAAACCTGATTTAATGTAAAATTAGTGTGCATACAGAAAACTTTCTCCTGAAAAGGGTAAAAGGACAGCCATTAGCGCACTCCAAGAGCAAGCTAAATCCTGCAATATTTTGCCCTAATGTTTTTACTGCAAATCAGCCCCATGTACCCCAAACATCACAGAAATAGCACCTGTGGAATAAACAACTCTAATCTGGTGTCAAGTCTCTATCAAAGGTTAGAGGCTAATTCTATAAACACTGCTGGGAATAGAAGCTTTCAGGTCTATTGTACTCAGGATAAAGGGAACCAGAAAGATTGGTAGAACAAAAAGAAGATCCATTGTCTGAAGCACAGTTAAGCTGTCTGATCTCCCGTTCTATACTCAATTCATGCTATATGAACTTTCCCATAACCATTAGGAAATGCTAAAGTCCACAACTGTCTAGACAACTGCATTTATCAGCAATTTTGAACTTTACTAATGTTTTTACCTCTATTAATAATGAATAGAAAATTTTGATTTTCTAAAAGATAACGCTTTCTTGTAGACTGTTTTTATTCCATAGTATTTAAATTTACCGTTCCTATTATTCTTTGAAAACTTAACATCTTTGATTACAATTTCCCCCAACATCCTAAACAAACCTGTAATAAAGTATTTTATCAATGTCCTATCTTCATGCTGATATCTTTTTATTTAAGAAATCTATTAATTGAGGGGCGTTTTTTGCTTCATTTACTGTACATAAAACTATGTACAGTAACATTAACCTCGAAGCCATATTTGCTGGAAGTAGAAGTATGTTGTCTAAAGAAAAGGACCTCTATACAATTCTGCATTAAGATCCAGAGATCTAGATACAGAACTCTTTCAGCCTTGTGCAAATCAGAACAGCAAAGTTCCCCATGTCTCATATTTATTCGCATACACTTGTATCATTAACAGAAGAATTTATCCAAAAGGTATGTAGTTTTTACACAATTATCGTTTTTTGCTAGAGATTCATCTTATGGGGATGGAAACAAACAATCCAAAGATTTTTGGTCCTTTAATTTTGTTTTCTCAATTGGATTTCTCTTAGTTATTTGTTAAACAGATAACATATCACAAGTCCACCAAGACAACCCTAGCTATTTTTTCTCATACACTAATGCAATCTTTTTTTCTCCCTTTGCATTGTTTTATTCTATTATTGTAATACGCCAGTAGTACCTTGTTTCCCTGAAAATAGGACCCTGTCTTATACTTTTTTGAACCCTGAAATAAGCACTTGGCGTTATTTTGGGGGAGGTCTTATTATTTTGGGGCACATGGAGGAAACCAGAGGAAATGGTGGGGACCGGCTGCACATGCATTTAAATATTTTCAGGGAGGGCTTATTTTCAGGGGAGGCTTATTTTAGCTCATGCGCTCAAAAGCCTGATTGGGTTTATTATCAGAAGATGTCTTATTTTCAGGGAAACAGAATACACAGCATTTAGCAAGCTGTGTTTTAAGTAAAAACAACTGATTGACCTGATTATTGGAAGCATTCAAGGTAATTGCAAATTAATTGGCCAGCAGTCACTTTGCAGAGTGATATGGACAGTATATAAATTGAATAAATACAAATCGTACAATTTTAAAGCTTTCTCAAATACTGAAACACATATGCTCACAGAACTTTTTACTTGAAGAACATTCTTCTGACCAAATTAACTGGTAGTTAAATTAAGAGCTCATTTTGGGGGATAGCAACTTGAAACTTATTGTTTATTTATTGTTGTTTGCTGCCCATCTCGTTGTAATTTAGAAAAAAAAAACAACAACCCTAAATTAAATGTATCACCATGGGATGTGACTCCACCCCGACTAAGATCTGGTGGCAGAGATTCCATTCCCTCATCTCCATGCACTTAAAAGAACTGTAACATTTTTTTTACAACTCTTTAGTCCCTTAATTCAAGGTAGAGATGGGGGAACTGGATGGAGCTGAGCATTTACTGGCCAGGTGCCCTTCCTGATGTCTATGTGGAGTTTGCAGCAGATATTTTTTCTTCGTGCCCTAGGAAAGAAACATCTCATAGGATTACTCTCAACCTACTGAGTGAGAGGCAAGTCTCTTCACCACTAGGCCACCATGCCACCCAGAGTTCCTATCATATAAGAAGTCAAATAGCATGGATCCAAAGGGAATTCGACTCTATAATGGCCTTGGTGGTGTGGAACACCTGGCCTCTGGTGCTATGCCTGGTATGCCACCAACCAACCTTCCACAGGTGTAAACATTGTTTTGTTTAAACAGGTGTTTGGAGTATAATTTTTAACTTTGATATGATATTGTGACCTTGATCCAATTCATATCCAGGAGATGCTGGCACAAACAAGAGTTCTAATAAGGTTGGAGCTTGATGCTATAGGAGATGATATGCCTGTTTTCAAAGGGAATAAGTCCTATCTCACTCTTTCTTCTCTCCACAGGAAAATATAATAAGCTGAAATGGGAGGAATGTGGGCAACTATCCTCCCTTTTTGGCAGCAGCTAATGAAACAAGGCAAGTAAATTCTGAGTAAAAAGATAAGGCATCAGGCATTTTCTTTGGTGACCGATTTGTCCTGAGAGAAAGACCAACAGAACAGCTGTTAGTGGAGTTATCTAATTGCTACTGATATAGTTCCCAGTTTCAGCCAGTCATCCTGAATTATCAGGGGCTTTCAATTCTTGCACCAATTTTGTATCACAAAAAGTCAGGCAGGCAACATGTTGGGCCATGTTATTCATGTTGGAATTGAGCATCTGTTGAAAATAAAATGCCCCCAAAATAGATCCTGCTTGTTATTATCATGATTGATAACTGTTTCTCTATTCTTTTTAACTTTTACTCTATGATCTCTCTTCTAAGTTTTAAAGAGCGGGATGGAGAAAAATTCATTTAGTTCACATTTTGATATGAATTTACTAAACATATATGCAGCTCCCAATATGAAACCCCATAGTTATCTTTCAATTTTTACTATTCTGAATTTTGTGGAGCAATTCTCTCACAAAGAATGTATTGAAAAATATGCATACCCGAGAAATTGCAGTTAAAGGTCCTGTATGTTTTTAAATTTGATGTTTACATAGTGAACCAGATATGCATTGACAAGGAAATGGGACAAAAATAATTTTGCTTCAAAAATATTAAAATTTGTAAAAAATAAAATAAACATGTTGGTCTTTATTCTACAATGAACCTTAATTATAATTATTTTGATAAATAGAGGATTTCTGCATCCATGTAAAAATAAGTATTGTCTGTTGGCAAGCTTATTCTCTAAGTGCCATAAAACAAAAAAGGTTTATTTTGGGCCAATACCATGTTTAGTAATCATAATTTAACTAATCATCATGATATCAAGCAGGATTCAATATCATTTTCAATTAAAATCTCAGGGTATACTTAGCCAGCATCAATGCAAAAGCTACATATTCTGAATCAGCAGTTTCTGAGCTGTTTTATGTACAAGGAGTGAGCTGTGCTCATATTGCTCCTACACTTTCTGTTATAGAGTTCTTGTTGTAGTCTTTTTGTTGATTAGGAATAAAATATTCCAACAAATCAAATTAGCAAGGGATCCTCCACTAGATGCTTCTTTTCCCCAACCCAACCCTACATCCTCTAAGTAATTAAACAAACAAGCAGCCCATAACATCTGCAAAGTAACCCTGAGTGATGAGTAACCTGAATGGGAGACCATATAAGAGCAGGGCATAAGAGAATTTTGCTGAAATAAACTGAAGACTTTTCTCAACAAAAAAATTAAAGATTAATATTCTGCACAGCTTTTAACAGATTGAGTTTTCTCAGATACAGTCAAAGATTCTACAAAAGCCTAACTGAATTCACATGTTGATACTTATCTTACATGTAGTTAAGACTTTTGCATAGAAATGTCATTGATTGCATCAGATATAATCCCTTAGTTTTGAAAGGCCTCTATTTATGTTTCTTTTTTCTCCTAATTCCTGTGTAGAAATCTGTAAACTGAAATTATGCCTATGCCTCATGAAATGGTGTGCAGGTCTTTAAACTTTATATAGTACCATAATGCACCTGTTAAGTAAAGGTTGAAGAACCAAATGCTGCATTTAATTCGGAGGGAGGGAAGAAGAAAGAGAGAGAGAGAGAGAGAGAGAGAGAGAGAGAGAAAGAAAGAAAGAAAGAAAGAAAGAAAGAAAGAAAGAAAGAAAGAAAGAAAGAAAGAAAGAAAGAATCTAAAAGCATTAGACAGACTTGGAGGTAAGGAACTAAATAACTGAATTTTCAAAAGGCCAAATATCTTAGTATCCTTCTGGACTTTTGGACCATAACTCCCATCAGCCCTACATACATAGTCTCAATAGTAAGACTATGAAAGTTGCATTTCCAAAAACAAAGAGGGTACCAGCCTCCCACTATGGAGCTAAGGAGCAAGGCAGGAATCATCCCATGCTCAGCCATGATTCTTCCAAGTTCGCCTCTTGACCAGGAAGCTCAGGAAGGAAGCCCCCCCCCACCCCCAAACACACACACACCTAATTCCTTACCTTGCCAGGTCCAGGAAAGAGTCCACGGTTTCTTTATTGGTGGGCATGGCGCCCTCCAAGCCCAAGTCTTTGCTATTGAGCTCACCGGCGCCCACCCCGGGTTTGATGATGAAGGCCAAGGCAACGGCGAGCGCCGAGGCGATCAAGGTTGTAACCAAGAAGTAGGCGACGGCGATGCCGCCCAGCTTGCCCAGGGACCGCGTGTCCAGGCTGGCTGCTCCGGAGACCAGACTGCATATCACCAAGGGCAGGATGATCATCTTCAGCATACGGAGCAGCATCTCTCCCGGAAAGGCCAAGTAGGTGATTTGAGCCCGGGTGAGCGGCATTTGCCTCATCAGAGCGCCCATGGCCACCCCAACCAGCACGCCGGTTACGGTCAAGATCACGATGCAGTTTTTCCTCAGGAACCGCCCGAAGCTCCGCAACTGGAAGAGCTTCAGCCGAGGCTGCTTCACTCCTTCCTCTCCAGCCTCGAAGCCGGTTAGCACCGTCGGCTCCAGAAAGCCATTAAGGCTCTCGGCTGGCTTCTCCATGCCGGTCGCTTCGGCTAGCGGGCACCGCTATCCAACCTCACTCAGAAAAAGCGCGCAGACCAAACTGCGGCCCGGGAAAGAGGCGCTGGCCGGCCTGCTGGAGCTTTATAAACGCCTCTTGGGGCCAGAGGGAAAGGTCCGCTCTTTCCAGCCGCCGCGTGCCCTCGCAACACCGAGCGCCTTTTATGCAGGAGGCTCACGCACGCCCTAGAGCGCGAGGAAGGCGGCCAGAAGCAGCAGCAGCAGCAGCACGGGCGGCGGCGGCCGCCCCCTCCCACTCGATAAGGCTGATGCAAGGCGAAGGCGCTCTGGCCTCAGCTCCGGCCATCCCTCCCCCTCCCCACTCGGACCATTCCTCCAATCAGTCACTCCGGCGCGGTAGCCCCCTCCTCTGCAAGAAGACTCATCCAGCTTCTCGCGGGGGGGTTCCTAGCGAAAAGGGTGGGGGCGCTTGGCGAAAGAGGGAGGAGCGAACGGGCTAGGGAGGCGGCGGAGCGGCTGTCATTCATTCGGCAGTGTCGGGACGAGAATCCACCCGCAGTGGCAAGCAAGCAAGCAAGCAAGCAAGCGGGGCGTGGGGGAGGGGGTAGTGAGGGTTCCTTGGAGTTTTATTTCAGCAGCGTCCCCTCGCCTCCCCGCTTTGCCATAAACGGCGGGGCGACGCGGCGAGAATCGATAAGAAAGCGTCGGGCCGGGGGCGCGCGCGCTGGTTTGCAGAATAACGCAGAACCCTCGACATGGTACGCACTCCGGACCGTACCACTTCGGGTTCGAAGGAGGAAGCTGCTCTGAACCTTTTCTCCGCCCCAAACGGTATTTCTTTTCCATTAAAAAAAAAAAAAAAAGCAGGTGAAAGAAATAGTTCACCTGCCGTATTGGCCTCGCTGGAGCATGGCTATCTAACCCAAGATAAATGGCCCGCCGTGTTTTCTGCCTCCCAGTGATCTGAAATGGCGCGATCCTTTGTAGGGGATCCTTCTATCGGCTGACCTTGTTTTATCAGTCCACGAGTTGGCCTGAGGGAATGCGAAGCTCCATGAACCCGGGTTCCTTCTAAGCGGCAGCGACAGCGACAGCAGCCCGGCTATATACTCTAAGTCGGAGGACCGAAGCCGCACAACAGCACGGCTCAAAAGAGCTCCCATGGACCCTCCCGGAGGGGCAGCCTCGGAAAGTTTGGGTCTCCCATCTGTGACAGGCTGCTGTGCCAATCTCACCAGAGCAGGCAGATGTACACCTGATAGATGCCTCTGGGCTGCAATGGGACCCACAAGACCCCAGGCTGCTGCCTCCAGGTTGAGAAATGGAAGAGCTGCTTCACGGGTGGGCAGATGATGGCAGCAGGGAGTGGTTCACCAGGCCTGGGGTTTTTTTTTTCACCTCATTTTGTTGGGGCAACAACGAATCATAGAAATGGAAAGCTATCCTTTGCAGTCAGGCACCCCTCCCCGCCTCCCCAGAAGTAGCCAGGCATTCCAGGAACAGCTCCTTTGTTTCCCTCACCACCTGGGCATCCTGCTAGAGAGAACAGGGCCTGCAGTCTTCCAGGCCAAACGTTCTCTAGCCAAGGGAGAAAGGTTAGGCGGCAGTAGCTGCTGTTTCTTGCTTCCATTTTCCTATTCCAGCAAGGGGCAGAGACACCTGCCAGCATAACCCTTGACCTCCATTTCCTCCTGGGACCTGCTAACACTTCTTATTCTGCCAAGAATAAGCACGGAGAGCAAACTATTCTTTTGCCATCTCTCTGGCTGCTGGCTAAAATTACTTGTGAGGAGCTGTCATTGGTCCTCCATGGGAATGAGAATGTGGTAACTGGAGAAAGTGCCCTTCTTCCCAGTGCATTACATGGATAGAGAAAAGGCAGCTGAATAAAGGCCTACTTTGCTGAGTTGCTGGCTTGAGTGGCAGTTTTAAGGAACAGTTTGTTTCCTCTCCTGGGTAACATGGCAAGTAGACCTGACCCAATTATTATGCTGACTTGCAGTGAACTCTACATGGATTTGCCCTTCAAGAATATCCAAAAACGTCAACTTATGCAAAATACAGCACAATCATTTATTTATTTATTTATAATTGTATTTATATGCCGCCCTTCTCCCGTAGGACTCGGGGCGGCTCACAAGGTTAAAC
>JANHFM010001388.1:76024-86275 GCA_032468115.1 Grayia smithii | reverse complement strand
GAGCCGCCCAGAGTCCTCTGGGAGATGGGCGGCATATAAATATAATAAATAAATAAATAAATAAATAAATAAATAAAGCGCCCCCATCTGCTTTAGTGTCTTCTCACCATCTGTCAAACTATGCCACACACACCCAATCTTCCTGGGTTCCTCAATGGAAGGGTTTTTTCCCCCAGTACTAAACAGTGGCTGATATGCTTCAGGCATGACAACAGGTTTGGTATTATGGACTCTGGATTTTAGGTGCCAATCTATCTTCAAGCACAATTGAATTAATTCTTGCACTACTCCCAGACATTCAGTTTCTGCTGACTTGTGAAAAATCTCATCTGCCAACCAACCCTTCCTGAAATTGGTCATTTGGGCAAAATTCATTCTGCAAAGTGTGTTTTTAAAGGAGGAAATTGGAAAGGAGTCATGTGTAGTTGGTGCAAGGCTCAAGAGCAGGGTCAGGGTTGTCAGCCAGTCTGAGAGTCTAAGGTTCAAGAGTGAAATGGAGAGAAGGAGAGAGGGAGAGGGAGAGGGAGAGGGAGAGGGAGAGAGGGAGAGAGGGAGTGAGGGAGAGAGAGAGAGATTGCTGCAACCATTGTTACTTATTGGAGTGTTGACTCTGTTGCTAGGCAATTAACCTCCTTCTACTCTTCTTTCTCCTGGGCCATGACAAGTCAACACTTCAGGAGTCAAAGGTGTAGGGGGGAAACATCGGGGACAAAGGGCAACCGTGTCTTGCCCCTTTCTGAATATTATATAGTTTAGTTAGATCACCATTACCCATGATTTGAATCTTTTGAGACATACTATACCATGAATTAAATTCTTGTGAAAGTCAGTATCTGCTAGACCCGTGATGGCGAACTTATGGCACACATGCCACCGGTGGCACGCAGAGCCCTCTCTGCAGGCACATCAGCTGTCACCCCAACCCAGCTCTACTGTGCATGTGTGCAGCCTCCTGCCAGCCAGCTGATCTTCAAGTCACTGCCATACATGCAAGGGCGGGGCGCATGCAGGGGAAATGCACATGAGGCTTATTTCGACACATATGCTCAAAAGCCCAATTGGGCTTATTATCAGAGGATGTCTTATTTTTGTGGAAACAGGGTAGTAGGGGGAATGTAGTTAGACAAAATAGCATTCTTCTTTTTGGTCAAGGTTATGGCAGTCCTGCATCTGGAGAAAGAGTGGTTGGAGTGGTGTCTCAAGGTGGGACGGATGGTGATTGGACCATGTGATGGACTGATAGGTGTAGGGGATGGATTTGGGGTTTTGATTTACTGACGGGAAACCTGGAACTCTCAGATTCAGGTTTTCCCAGATGTGCCAGTATACTTACTCTAATAAACTCAAATGTCTGTCTCGGAGATTTTAATTGGAGTTGGGGTTTTTCTGGAATGCTGCCTTGAGAATTCAAAAAAGCTAAGTGGACATTTTGGTAATTTTAATATTGGGGTCATTATCTCCCAAATACCCTTTAATTATTTCAAGCAAAATCGTTGGCCCTCTTACGTTTGGAGAGGAGCTTGGATCATCTCAGTGTGGAATGATGCAAACTATTGAGATTTAAAATTCCTCTGTCTCAAATTTCTACATTTCTTCTGGTTGTAAGCTGCTCCTTTGTATTCAGAGCTGGTCTCAGGATGATAATGTAGCACTTGGGCATGAAGATGCAGCCCAGAAGACCAGCACTGGAGGCTAAGATGGAGAAGACCTGAACAGCCACCATGTATTTCCCTTTGGTGCTCAGGTAAGTGGGGACAAAACTCACCCAGACACTGCAGAAGACCAGCATGCTGAAAGTGATCAGCTTGGCTTCATTGAAGGCACCAGGGAGATTCCTGGCCAGGAAAGCCACAGTGAAGCAGATGGCAGCTAGGATACCCATGTAGCTGAGGGTAATGTAGAACATGACAACAGAACCTTCATTGCATTGCAAAATGACCTCTCCAGACTGGGAGTGGAGGTCAGATTCAGGGAATGAGGGAGAAAATCCCAGCCAGATGGAGCAGATGATAATTTGCACAGTAGAACAAGAAAGGATGATCAACTTGGCCAAGCTCTTCCCCAGCCATTTCTTCACTTGGTTTCCTGGTTTTGTTGCTAGGAAAGCCAGCACCACTGTGATTGTTTTGGCCAAAAGAGACGAAACGGCAAATGAGAAGACAATGCTGAACACTGCTTGTCGTAGAAGACAAGTCCCTTTCCTTGGTTGACCAATGAAGAGAAGAGGAGACAAGAAGCAAAGCAGGAGGGAGAGCAGGAGGATGTAAGAGAGGTCCCGGTTGTTGGCTTTCACAATTGGAGTTTCTCGGTATTTAATGAATATAATTAAAATAAAGGCTGTGGTTAAGAACAAGAATAGGGCAAAAGACACTAGGAGGATGCCCAGATTTTCTTCATAAAACAGGAAGGTTATAATTTTGGGGATACATTGGACTCGTTCCTTGTTTGGATATTGATCAAGTGGACACTTGGTGCATTGTTCAGTATCTGAGAATACCAAAATGTTTATTTTTTTTAACAATCTCTCCATTCACATTTTAAGTAGTAGTTTCTTGGGACAACAGCTAGTACCAGAAACATTTTCCCCAATGCATATTTTAACATCTCATCAGAATACAGTTAATAAGTATACCCTTTTCTAATATATAAATATATAGCTAAGATCTATGGAATTTGGGCAAATCTTAGGAACTGAAAGATTTCATATTTAATGTGAACCTCCATAGGAACTTACAGAGTTAGAACTTAAGAATGAATCAGTTAATCTTTCTAGATATACTTCCTGAATCCTGCAGGATGACAACTCTTAATATACTGGAATCAGAAGATATCTACTGTGTTTTTCTCAAAATAAGACATCCCCTGATAATAAGCCCAATGAGGCTTTTGAGTGCAGGGCAATAAGGCCAAGTGCTTATTTCAGGGTTCAAAAAATATAAGACAAGGTCTTATTTTCGGGAAAACACGGTGTCTTGTGAAATCTAATAACCTGGCAGAGAAGCCTACTCCAGCAAATAATCTAGAATGGCTAATGGAAGCATTGGTAATATGGATGGAATGAGGGCTCCCCATAACTTAATTCAACACCAAATTGTGGATCAGCAATACCTTCCCAGTGAGCCCATAATGAATGTATTACAATAATCCTTTCAATAATTATCCTAACATAATTTCTCAAGTGATGTTCCCAGAAGTAAAAATATAGAAAGAAACTATAACTGACTGAAAAATCACACTCAGTGTGTACTACTTAATATTCCAATATTTGAGGGCCTGCCACAAAGAAGAGGGGTCCCCCTGTTTTCCAAAGCATGCAAAGGCAAGGCAAGATACAAGGAAAGAAATAACCTAGAACTAAGAAGAAATTTCCTAACAGTGAGAACAATTAACCAGTGGAACAGCTTGCCTTCAGAAGCTGTGGGTACTCCATCACTGGAGACCTTTAAAAAGAGACTGGACAGCCACTTGTCTGAAATGGTATAAAGTCTCCAGTTTGAGCAGGGGGTTTGGCTAGAAGACCTCTGAGGTCCCTTCCAACTCTGTTATTCTGTTCTGTTCAGCAGATACACACATTTAAAAACTGGCAGTAGTAAAGCTAGCCCAATCTGCCAAACCCTATTATCTCTAACTAGTTCCTCTTTTAAGTTCATTTTGCTATTCCTCCCCTTAGATAATAAATTGAGCAGTTAGAAGATGAACAAGAAAACAGTTGAGCTTCTATCAAGCTTTGTCTTTTAACCTGCACTTTCATGAAAATGCTGCAGAAGAATCCAGTTCCACAAGGCCTGTGTCTGGGCTCCAACGAATGCCCTAATTAACTCATGAGCCTCGAGCCAAGTTTCAAGAGAAATCCAGTTATTTATTAGGAGCAACATGTCGGCAGCTTCCCAAGTGTAGTCAACTCTGCTGCATATAATTTATGGCTCAACTATGACCCTGTTTCCCCCTTCCTCTCAGGCTGTGTCATAGATCACATCCTCCAACAAGGCACTTTTGTGGGCTGTAGAAACCACACCTCACAAACTGGCTCTGGTAATCTGAGATTCAACCTTGGAGGAAGGTATGCGTGGAATGTGGCTGCTGAATTACTCAGTCAGTTCTCCCCCCTTGCTGCCCATGGCAACTCGAGAGCAGACTAGAAATGCTTTGCTAGTTGACAGCCTGCCCTTTTCTTTTCTTTGATGTGACCCACCTTCCTGAGTAGAGATGGTCCCCTCTGGACAAGGAACACAGTCATAGCAGCAAATTGGCTCCCCTTCTCGCTTTTGCTTGACAAATCCAGGATAGCAATTTTTCACACACTGGGACTGAGGCAGAGACTAAGCAGAAAAACCAAAGAAACCATGTTAGCACTCACCATCCATGGAAAATAAAGGTTAAAATGAATATTAGCCAAAGACCCTCTGTTCTTCAGTTAGATAAGTCTGAACTCTCTAATTAGTTCCAAATACTTGCAGGAGATGCAACTACTGACAAATTCTTCATTTAGTTCATCCCTTTTGCTTTTGGAATATCTCATTGAAATAAAGGAATTTTCTACTTTAAAAAATTAGGAGGGATGGAGTTCTTTGGGAGTTGGGTGGCAGTGGTTTTCTCTTTATGGCTGTATTATAATTTATTCCTTCATTCTTTATATATCCATGCATTCGTGTTAAATGTGGTAGAATCAGATTTATTCTAAAAGATTTACTAAAGTTTTATTTTATTAGATTTATGAAAATAGAATCAAACTGTGATGAAGAAAGAAGCTTATTATTGTGGAAAGGTTTCTTTAAGACTACTTAAAACATTGTAAAGCTGCTCCCCTTTAAAAGTGGTCTAAAATAGTCTCCCGGTTAAGATAAGAAAAGGTGCTTACATTTAGAGGTGTTAACCTTAAAACAGAGGGTCTTTGTTTATTTGCATATTTTACTTTCATCTACATGGCTGCCCTCTTTCCTAGTATGATTTGTTTGCTTATTTGTACCCTATGACTATCATTAAGTGTTGTACCTTATGATTCTTGATGAGTGTATCTTGTCTTTTTATGAACACTGAGAGCATGTGCACCAAAGACAAATTCCTTGTGTGTTCAATCACACTTGGCCAATAAAGAATTCTATTCTATTCTATTCTAAATTATTGAACTAGCACTGGGAGACCTACAACCCAATTCACCATCATGGAAACTCACTCAATGACCATGTGACAGTTGCTATCTCTTTATCCAGCATACATACATGAAAAAGATTGTTGTGAGGATGAAATTGGACTGCTATGTATATTAAGGTGAGTTGTCAGATGAACGACGTGAAAAAAAATCTGAATAATCAAATAAAACCATAGTTCTTTCAGTCTTATTTTCCTACAGTTTGACTCTCTCTCAAAGTGGGATATGCAGGAAATTGGCAGACACCCAGATTTCACCCAGGGGTGAAATCTAAATTTTGTTACTACTGGTTCGGTGGGCGTGGATTGGTGAGCGTGGCAGGGGAAGGATACTGCAAAATCTTCATTCTTACCAGGGGAAATTTCCATTCCCACCCCACTCCAGAGGAAGGATATTGCAAAATCTGCATTCCCACCCCACTCTGGGGCCAGCCAGAGGTGATATTTCCAAATTCTCTGAACTGCTCAAAATTTCCGCTACCGGTTCCCCAGAACCTGTCGGAACCTGCTGGATTTCACCCCTGCACAGAAGGTTAGGGAATATAAACAAACCCCTTCCTGAATCCCTCTGGTTCACAGCAGCTCTCTTTCTTCATAGCAATTAAATTTGAACGTAGTTCTTTGATGGTATGTATGTGCGTTTCATTTCTAATTGCAGTAAGGGACATTTGTAGCTGGGGACATTAGAATTAACCTTCCTGTCTCTATGTTACGATTCTTCCAAATTGCTTCTCCCCTCCCTCCTTTGCATATTCACTTAGGAAACGTGTTAAGTCTTTATTTGACATTGAGGAGACCGTGTATTACAAATATATATGTGTAGAAATATAATTGTGTGAGAGAGACAACGTATGAGTATGTATGTTTAGAAGGACCAGCAGATAAACACATTAGAAAACATCTACATGAATCAGACCTGGCCAACTTTTAGCCCTGACCATGACAACTGTAGCACTCTTGGAGGTGTGGGGAACCTTCATTACTGTTGGAGCAGCTCGTACCTTTATCTCTTAAGTTGTGGGTGGATGTCTTTTATCTCTAGCACACACATGTGTAAGACCTAGGGAAGGGTGAGAATGAAACTGAGATACCCGGAACTGCAGGCTTTTGTGTTTCCTTTCATTCTATGGTTAATAAATTGTTTGCCCTTAGGTGCCTCTTCTATTTAAAAAATAATAGTATCAACACAATCACAAAAGACATATAAGATGCAGCCTCTGGTTTACCCGCTCAGTAGGTGGGATTTATTTTGCACACCCGATAGTATATATGGTACTTATGAATTTTCTAACATTACTTTTTTCTGACTTTACTGTATTCTTTCATGTAAGTCCATGAGAGGCTACTGAGAGTAAAGAAGTGCAACAAAGAGAACAAACTTGAATAATGTGGGATAAGAGATAGGAATTCTTGGCCTTCTCTGTATCACACTGAAAATAATTGACCTTGTTCCCTCAGAGCTGCTGAGGACTGAATCCCAAACCTTGACTGCCTGGTCTCCCATGGTTCAATCCTGACTGTCTCAAGGTTAACTCATCCTTCATCCTTCCAAGTTAGTAAAATGAGGACCTAGATTGCTGGGGGCAATATGCAAATAACAGAGAATGCTGTAAAGCCTATGGTATATAAGCCTATATACTTACTAGCACTACAATACTACTAGCATTGCTATAAATGAGATGGGGGCAGTAAATTAAGAAAGATTGATCTACCATAAGAAGTCCTCTTGTTTTAAAAAGCAAAAGGATCAGAAATGGAGATGCAGAATATAGTGAGGGTTCCCTGTTGCATAAGAAAGAAGGGCGCTCGTTGTTGGAAGATGCTGAAAGCTTTTGTGGAGCTTTAAGAAAAATACCCCATTATTTGCAAGGCCCACACAATTTTTTTTTTACTGTGCTGAAAAGAGAATGCAGGGAGCAGGACTGAGCCAAGACAACCAGAAGGTTGAAGCCTGTTGAGAAGGCCTTGGCAGCCTTTTGGGCCACTTGGCAACTCCAAGCCTCACTCTGAATCTTAAATGGGAACCTTTGAGGGATGATAGCTTCTCCGGGTATATTGGGATTCCATATGTGAAAACAAATTTCAAAGATATGAGTCAGCAATAGCATGGCAATTCCTTCATCAAGAGGATAAAGTGAATTGTAGAAAAGAAACCAGTTGTAAAGGGAAAAGTTCATATTTAGTAAATATGAAGAGGAGTATAGAAAGTCTATGATCTGAGAGACTTACCAAGACGGTCCTTATCTGTATCATCTTAAATGTTATGAAAAGAAGCACAAAAGGTGGGGAATCTCAGAGGGTAATCTAGTAATCTCTTCATTCCATTCATTTATTAATTCAACAAAAGATGATCATACCTCAAGATTAGCTTTTCCACATGCTACTTTCAAATCTTCGCATACTGCAGCTTTTTTCAGGCTGAGGAAATATAGCCCTAAATGAGGAACTACAATTCCCAGCATTCCCCAGCATTATTCATCCCAATTAAGGCTATTAGCAATTGTAGTTCAGGATATCTGGAGGCTTCTTCTGGTCTGTATGGACATTTTAAATTTGACTCTGACTCTGCAAGTTGCCTTAAAAACAGCCTATAAATCTTTAAAACAGATAAATGAGTAAATGCCAGTGAAACATTATCTGTGCCACGACAACAGAATGTAACTTGCTAGGAAGATTTAGTTGAATCCGATCCCCTTTATAAATAAATGCTATATCAGTTTGAAACCAACATCAAACTTCTTTGTCCTAACAATACAGTGGACCTGGGAAGCTGAGCTGGTTAGCTCCTGCTCTGAAGGAAGTTCTGTGAAGATTGTTCTCTCCTGCAGCTGAAGGCACCTATGAAATTTTCTTTCCTATAGGTCCCCCCCCTTTTTTTTTAAACTATGGCTGTGGGCTGTGTCTTGCTCCCCAATCATTGTGGGGAACAGCTTTGCTGGTTACATTTCTTCCCCACTGCAAAAAGAGAACAACAATCTGGGCTGGCGGGCTGGCTATTGTGTCTTGCCCTCTTCCCCAGCCAGTTGGCAAGAATGCAGGGTGGCTCAATTGGGAGACCAAAGCATAATAGAAAGGACTCATTTGTGGCTGTGCTAAATTGCTGTAAAAAGATTCAGAGGTGAGGTCTGTGGCCCTTGTTTTCCTCCCCATAGCTCTAGATTCCCTTCTGATTTCACCACATGTTTCAGATTCTCCCCCAAGCTGTGTGTGCACTTAGATCTTTGGTAGACTTTGGATCTAAGATAAAATTTGACCCAAAAATTAATGATTGGAGAAGTCAGATCAAAATAAGAGGGTTTGCTTTAAAAAAAACACCAAAAGACAAACTTTGAAAAAAATGTGCAGTGTAAAGTTATGTGAAATTTTATTATATGAGCTGGAAAGAGATAAAACATCAAACAAGATAAAATTGAAAAGGGACAGAAAAGATGAAGAAAGTTTTAGGGCTTAGAAAAACAACAGAGGGATTGAGTTTTGAGCTAATGAGGATCTTATGAAAGAACATTAAACAACCATACTGAACTAAAGTAAACCCAAAGTTCACAAACAGTTCTTTGAAATCAAAGAGGATAAGACTAGGGGACAAAAAAGAAAACAATATGAAACAATTTAATTAACAAAATTAACCATAGAAGAAACCTGGCAGAAAACAAGAATGGTGTGGTTTGACACTGGTTGGGAATAAAAAGCCACACATGCGAATTCTCCCAACTTTATTTTTTTTATACCTTCAAAAATAATTTGTCTCTCAAAATCAGTTGCAATCTGGAGTTAACACTGATTTGTTGATAACAGTATCTATATGAAATCCATTGGCAGGTGCCTATATTCCATATTGCACCAGTAATTTCTGATGGAAAGCATTTGGCTCTACAAAATAGCATGGGAATTATAATAATTTTTAAACAATGAAGCTTTTATGAACCAATAAGATGCTCAATAAAGGAGTTCTAATGATAAATGGGTGCATGGGAAAAATCCAATTTTATGCCAACCAAGGACAAACAACTGATAGATTGCTATAGTTTATTATCTGAAACAATCATTCTACCATGAAATCTGAATAGTTGACCATTAAATGCTCCAACATCACCCAGAAAATTGCATTAGGACTTTGTCCAAGGTGGGTGAAATAAACAACCCACAAACTGACTGACCTAAGTCACATATAGCTGTGACTATATGTTTATATTTATAAACTTGTTTTTTATTACTAATTTCTGAAATGCTTGTTTTGATAGATTCATTGCAGAATGAAAGCCTTATAAGATATTGGTGAATGTTTCCAAGATAGATCTTTGAGGATTACTCTTACTTGCTCTATTGAAAGAGTTGCCTATTTAATTGAATTTTTTATATTTCTGTTTTTAAGGACAAGACATAGATAAGGATAAATTCTCTTATCCATGAGTGTATTCAAAAATCTTTAGCAACAAACCTTTTCAAATATCAACGGAATAACTCCATCCATAAATCTCATTAATAGGGGCTAAAGCAGAAACTGCCTTTGCAGAGTCTGATTATGAAATCCGTATCCCTCTATGTTAAAGGTCTCAAAACCTGGCAACTTTAAGATTTTTGGACTTCAATTTCCAGAATCCCTCAGCCAGCATCTGGGAGTTAAAGTCCATAAATCTTAAAAGTTGCCAAGTTTAGATACCCCTGCTCTGTGTGCTATTATTTGTTTAACTACTATTGTTTATCAAATTTTCTGGAATAAACATTAAGCTGACCAGTTTATGTTCTAGATCTGCTTTGCTCTCCTTTTTAAAACTGGGGTCAAATTGGTTACCCTCCAATGTTCTGGCACTGAGTGATTTGAGAAACAAGTTTATACACACAACACACACACACACACACACACACATATGTGGATAGATAGATAGATAGATAGATAGATAGATAGATAGATAGATAGATAGATAGATAGATAGATAGATAATCAGAAATTTCACATTTTCCTTTCCTTTCCTTTCAGGTTTGTCTCATCTCTTCCGTTCAGGTTTTTTTTTTAATGCTTCCTTCTTAGCAGTGGTTCTCAACCTTCCTAATGCCGCGACCCTTTAATACAGTTCCTCATGTTGTGGTGACCCCCAACCATAA
>JANHFM010001388.1:2935-14239 GCA_032468115.1 Grayia smithii | reverse complement strand
AAGATGCATGGCTGGCAAACTCTTTATTTTAACTGGAAAAGTTGGGGGTCGTCTTATACGCCGGAATATACGGTATACTCGTCAATGGTTTTCTTATGTACAACTGACAGAAAAGCTTAAAGCGAATAAAAGTTTTTATGGTTTTGAATAAAATAAGACTGAGTTGGAAATAGAATTATGTACTAACAACTGACATTTTATTACTAAATTGTATAATCTTTTGTTGCAATAAGCAACACAAAAAAATAAAAGTTAAAGAATGTATGGTAAAATGGGTTAAAACTTTTGGCTATAATATATAGATGGACCAATGGTAAAATATATGGTTGAAAGGATTGAAATGTATATATATTCTATTCCTAAAGATAATTTTTATTAAATGATGTATTGTTGGTATTTGACACCAAATAAATTGTCTATTGTGTATAAAGGTGCTTTGAATCTTTGCTGGAAATGTGAACAACAGAGGGACATTTTCTCATGCCTGGTGGACATGTAAAAAGCTAAAAAATATATATTATATAATATATTATATATTAATTCAGAAGATTTTAAAGATACAGTTCACCTTCGAGACATTTTGGAGGGGGGAACAAATGTATAAGCAACTAAAAAAAATATTGGAACTTTGTTTTTATATTTGACAGTTGCAGCATGCTCAAAAGTGGAAATGTCCAGCAATACTCACAACAGAAGAATGGTTGGTGAAGATGATGAACTTGCAAAGATAGCTAAATTACTAACTTCTTTGCTTAGAAAAAAGACAATATCTGAAAACCGCTTATAGACTTTTTACATAAAATCGAAAAAAATGCACTTATAATTTTATGATGATTAGGAAAAAAAACATGATAATAGAAAAGAGTGATCTTTCAGCTGTAATCATAGAGCATGAGATAATTGTGTAATTTTAGTTATATTTGCTGTAAAGGAAATCAGAAGCATCTGCTTTCTGCGCTTTTGTATTTTTTTCTATCTTTTTTCTCCTATTTTTTCTTTTGATTATTTTATGTTAGTTTTTATGTTCTTTGTAAAACTTTTAATTAAAAACTTATGTAAATGAAAATCTTTACTAGAAGGCATAAACTTTCCCGAACTGTAGCTCACGTCATCAGATGTGTGGAGTGAAGAAATAGGCCAGGTTAATGCAAAATATATATATTTTAAATTTAAATTAAATGGGCACATGTTTGATATCAGGACTCAGAAAAAAAAAGACCAAGTAATATTATAACAATAACCTCCCAGGGCACTTGATTAGAGGTTCCAAGGTGGTTCTTTTGGAATGATAAGATTTCATTCTATTATACTGCTGAACTCCCATCAAAAAGTTTCAAGTCCTAAAAGACATACAGTACTAATGGTATTTTAAAAAACATATTATAATAACATATTATCAGTTAGACATTGTAATCTGTAATCACATGTAATCTGCATCTACATAACCTTTCTTTCCCCCCACTCTTGTCTTATCCCAGTCAAATCCTACATCAGTTCCACAACTTCATACATCCGATGAAATAAGCTATAATGCACAAGAGCTTATGCTGTTGAATAAAAAAAATGTTGATCTGTAAATGTGCTAACAGACTCCTCCTGATTACTGCTTGCATCTTTTAATTCTTTTTGGAGGTCCCAGAAGGAAGGAAATTTGCTTTATGTTTCCTTTCACTTGGCTGACAGAGCGTTCATTGCTAGCTTTATGTCACCGATGGAGATGATTTAGTATTAACATTAATTGTACAAACTAAATTACCTTTAGGGACTTTCTGGATCTTAATGGCTGATGGAGTAAACAAAATGCATACATGTGGGAACTTTGATGAACCTTTCAGCACAGATCACTTTTTTTTTTTAAATGCACCTTTTAAAAACATTTCCTGCTGATCAATACTGGAGGAAAAAGAGCAATTATGAAATGAGTAATAGCATTTCTGAAATTGTGGTGGGGGTGGGATTTCCTTCTGTATATGTATACTTGTGCAAATAGTTGAGATACAGATTTCATGTATTTCAAACTGGCTCAACTGAAGAGTCACATCTGCTTCTTAATTTTTTTAAAAAAGAATCAATGTATAACCTTTCTTAAAATATTGTTAAATTCATGTGAAATAAACCATACTTCAAACTTTAAAGACTTCCAACATACTCAAAACATACCTGAATTTACTTTTGTTCATGTAAGTTCTGAATTAGAAAGATTCAAAGTTTATTACCTTTTACAAAGTGAAAGATTTAAAAAAGGCCAAGTTTGTGATATTTTTAATTTCATGGGAATGGAATTTGCAAAAACACTGAAGAAACTCAGCTGCTGCTTTATGGGGAGAAACACGGGAAACCCTTAGACTAAAGTTTTTGGTTATTCTTTGTATGTTTGTTTTCAGCAAAAGCACATCATTTCCATCACTCCTACACTATTGTCTTGTTTCAGATCTCTTCACTCACTCATCTAGTTGGTAAGATAAAAAGAAATTAAGCTGGCTGGTATGGCAGGCAAATTAAGATTTTTAGAAAAGAACTCTGGGCATTATATAGTTTAAAATATAATGCTTGTCAGCTTAGTAAATTATTTATTTATTAATCAAATTTATATAGTGGCCCATCCCACCCAAATCAACTTAGATATGTTTTGAAAGTCAATAAAATGCTGGAATTCTGTCCCCAGAAGTTTTTTAATGAATTACTGACATTTCCTTTGTTGTATTTCATGTATTTTTCTCCTGTATTTTATTATTTTACATAAACGCCCACCTCTTTATTTACAGGGGTGTCAATGTTATTGCCACATGTACAGTATTTGATTTCACTATTTTTGATTTGATATTACAAAGTTTCTAATACAATACAATCACCCCTTACATGCCTTTGTGGTACAGAAATAAAGCTTTAACACTAGTAAGAGTAGATAAAACATCTTTAGTAACATTTTCCTTGGACCATTATTTTCTTTATTTTTTCTTGTCTTCTAGGTAATATCTAGCACAGGTAGTCCTCGACTTACGACCACAATTGAGGCCAAAATTTCTGTTGTTAAGCGAAACAGTTAAATGAATTTGCCTCATTTTATGACCTTTGTTGCCACAGTTGTTAAGTGAATCACTGCACTTTTTAGTAACATGGTTGTTAAGTGAATCTGGCTTCTCCATTGACATTGCTTGTCAGAAGGTCACAAAAGGTGATGACATTACACCAGGACACAGCAGCTGTCATAAATGTGAGTCAATCACCAAGTATCTGAATTTTGATCACGTGACCTTGGGGATGGTGCAATGTTTGTAAGTATGAAAAACAGTCATAAGTCATTTTTTTTCAGTGCCACCATAACTTTGAACAGTCAGTAAACAAACTGTCGAGGACTATCTGTACCATAGAATAACAGTTTTAAGGAGTGGAATAAGCAAGTGATGCCAAACTGTGTTGCTCTGTTTTGCTAGCAATCTCATTGGGTGCCATTTTGCTTAGCATTTAATCCTGGGTTGTAATATCAAAAATCCTGAATGGGATTGAACTCATTTTCTGAGTGCAGCTGGGAAACTGCTTGGCTTGGTCTAGCTGATTAGCATGCATTAGTTTTAGAAAAATAAGGAAACTCAGTAACCCTGTAAAGAGGAACCTGGTGCTTGTTTCAAATGAGCTTTGTTTCTGATGAGGCCTACAAAACTTGTATGCATGTGAGGACAGAAACTCCTCACATTGCCCATTTGGTGATACATGCAAAAGTAAAGGTCAGCAACTTGGAAAATTAATAATACAGTTCATGTTGACATTTCAGAAGGATTGCTGGTTGGGGTGTGGTACACTCCAGAGTGTTTTTTATAGTGGATGTGTACTCTTTTATTTCATGCTTTCAACGCAAGAGGAAAGTATCGCCAATTTCTTTTTCCCAGCACAATCTCTCTTTTGACTCCACAGCTTTAAAAAAAAGATTAAAACAAATCTTGCAGTTTATTCTTATGGAATGAGACTGATGTGGAATAGACAAAACTTTTAATGTTGGAGTTATGGCTGTCCCATAAGGCTACGAAGGGTTTAGAAACAGTCCCCCCAAATACAGAGAGGGCTTTAAAAAGTAAACAAATAAGTTCCACTTCATTCTCAACATTGCCTGTGGGGCCTACAGTGAAAACTTAACAAAATCATGAAGCTACTGTTCTCTAGCATTGCCTTTCCATCTCCAGCAGCATGCCACTCCTATAATCATAAGGCTTTAAAGGGACAGATTTCCATAATGTTTCTTTTTAAGCAAGGCTCTCTAAAATGCTTTGTTTATATTGAGAGGAGGCTAATGTCCCTTTCATGTGCAAGGGCATGTTCTCTCCCAAAGACGTCTCAAGGCTTTGGGAAATAACAACTGGTAACTATTGGGCCAGCTTCTGTTCTAGAATAAGAATTCCAAAGATAACTTTGAAACATTTCTTCTTGAATTGGTGGGGGCTTTTACTTTTTCTGGCTTTTGAGGCTGTCCATTTCCTCTTGTAACCAGAACGCCACTATCCCACCTACTGTTTCTTTCCCCTTGCTTTGAAGGATAGCTAGATGCTTTCCTGCCTGGTGGCTTAGTTGTTTATTCTTTTTCTTTTGCTGAAGCTTTCAACATCCTGGTGTCTTCTAGATGAGTTGGGCTTCAGTGCTTAAAATCTCAGAAGTCAGCACGTCCAATTTGGGATTACAGGAGTTAAAAGGCAATTCATTGGAAAGATCCCAAATTGAGGAATACTGCTTCAGAGATTCATGCTTTTCTTCATGCCTTGCAGTCTCAGCAAAGCTATAGGTGCTCTTGTTTTTTTCTTAGTGTTTATCTCACCTGGTTGCAGACTTGACTTGCTTTTGCACAATGCTTGCCTAGTTCTTACAGCAAAGCCATCAATGCATGTTGCGATGAAGGATTTTGTTTATTATATAGCTTGTCACAAAGCCTGATGCTTATTTGGACTGATTGGTCAAACATCACCCAGCTAGCTTCCAAGCCAAAGGCAGGACTGGAATGTGGTTTTTCCTACTCCTAGTCCAGCACACCACACTGACTCTCTAGAATATATGTTGTTATGGCATAGTGCTGCTATGCTTTGAAATATTATGAACTCATAACACAGAATTAAACTACTGTAAAGACATTAAATTGTATCATAGATTAAGAATGTAGAGATCTATTTGTTCCTTGCCTACTTCTCACCTACTGAAACCAAATAGCAAATGGATCTCCTCCATGTGTCACACCTAAGCTTAGTCTAGTCATTTGACAAATCTCCACATTTCCCTCCTTAAGAGTGAAAAACACAACAGTACTAAATTATATCACCATCTTTTCATGATTCTCCAGATTGGCTGCCTTAAAAACAGCTGCTTCATTTTACCTCATGTTAGGACCAGCCATATGTAGTCCCATAGCAACTGTCGCACTGTCTTTTTAAAAAAATATACCAGTTCATGGCCATATGGTTGGTCTTATGTGGGCATTCCTAATCAGATGCAGATGATTCACTTGCTCTCAGCTCTTTCCAGGGAACTTGAGATCCTTCTTGAAAGCCTGCCTCCTTCTCTTCCCTGTACCATTCTTTGTCATATACCTGAGACATAACACCTTTTAGGATTCATGCTTGGATGCCATACTGATTACTGTAATGGCTGGCTGTGTCTGGTTGTTGTTTTCATGCTGCAGAGAAACGTATGCATGTGCACCTAAACACTGGAGAAACAATAGAATATGGGATAGTGTTCTGTTTTCTTGTTTTTCTGGAATTTCTTCTATCTGACTTGAGCTAGTTACAGAAACATTCTTGCACACAAGGGCAGTTCCTGTATCACAACTGCCTTGTGAGGCTGACTAGTTTTGCACACTTTGACATAATTGGGATGAAGGGACATTTTTAAAACCATCTCTACTTTTCTTCTAATGGGAAGACCAGAGTTCCAGGCTAATGATCTTGAACTGGAATGGGCAGGTAGGAAAGGTGGAGGATGGATTGGACCTCCTTGGGGAGAGTCAGTGTATGAGAAAATTAGAGAAGGTACATCTAAACACCTTGATAAATAGGAAGAAAATCTTCTGAAATCCTCATGCTACTGTTAAAGAGATAATTTACCTGCTAGGTCTCTCCCTGTGGAGGCTTTTTATTGTATTTCCTACAAGTAGTCTGCCTGTCAAGGTCATAACTCATAATGGACAGAAAGCAGACCAGTCACTCAACAGACCTGATTTTACAATTTTTGTGGCAGTTGTTAAGCAAAGCAGTAGTTCGCTATTGGCATAGTAAATGCCAGGTTTTAACAAGACCATCATAAAGCATGGTCATGTGATCGCTAGATGCTGCAAATGACCATAAAATGCAGCCTGATAGTTGAGTGCCTGAAGTGTGATCAATTGACTGTGGGGAGGGGCATCATTGGAACTTAATCCAGATCAACACACACACACACACACACACACACACATACAGGTTCATTGGAACTTTAAACACTTCCAAGCAACCAGTCGTTAAGTCAGAGACTACCTGTATCTTTCTCTGAAGGATCTTAATGAAGACGTACAACAAAATTATGAGAACCATTTCTTCCTGTGCATGCTGATCTTCCTCATCTATCAATTGGCAGGCTTAAATCCAGGAAGCCCTCTCTGGCACTCGCTCAGCTGCTGTCTAACAATTTTGACATCAACACACAGTGGAAAGCCAAATGGGCTGCTGAACGCCCAGATTCAGGCAGTTACGTAGATGACCCTACACAAAAGGTGCCAGGTTTTGATTTTCTTCACTAGCATTGGTCAACTCTGAACAGGATCTGTACCCAACATGGTGTCTGCCAGGACTCATTGTTTAAGTGGGGTCTTGTCTCTACCCCTCAGTGTGACTGTGGTATTCCTTGACAAAATATCCATCACATTGTGTCCATCAAAACCTTACACCGGCCCAATATCTAATTTTTTCAACATGTCACCCTGTCCTTGAATGGCTGGTGGACTAGACATTAACATTTGAACCACTATAAGCCCATGTATTTGCCATATGGTAAACAAACAAACAAACAAACAAACAATTTCCCTTATTTTCATTTTTCTCATGAACCTGGAGATGGCAGAAATAGTCTTACAGAGATGTGAAGTTTTTGTGTACTCTTCATTTCTGCTATTTCAATAGCTATAGTGACCAGTTTCCCTGCTTTAATACTTTCAATTCATCCTTCCTCCTGGCTGCAGATATTAAGAAGTAATGTGTTTCCAGTTATTCTTCATTTTGAGTTAAATTACCTTATTTTGGGGAGTGTAAGACACCTTTTTCTTCCCTAAAAGGGGGTGAAAAGTTGGGTGCATCAAATGTAGCCTTGCCCACCCACTGGCCCCCACCCTTTGGCCTCAATTTACATCCTTAGGGCAAGCAGAAACAGCCCTTTTAGCTTCAGCCAGCCTAATTAGTGTTAATTGACCCAACGGTCAGCTGTTCCAGGCTGCAGCAATTGCCATTACTTGCTGCCTGGGCCTCTGCTGCTTTCAGCAAGGTAATAAATGGCTGGAAGATTTTTTTTTCTTGTGCTAATCAAGCTATGCTGAAAACGAAGATGAAAGTAAAGCAGGCTGTTTTGCGCAGAGGCAGATTTCTTTTTCAGCAAAAAAGCCTCCTCTAGGAAGAAGCTTCAAAAAAGAACTCTCTAAGCAGAGCTTCAGAAAAAAGCCTCAGAGACTTTTTTTCTGAAGCTCTGGGAGGCTTTCAGAGGCAGAAAAAAGTTTTTTCTGAAACGGAGTTCCAGAAGTTTCAGAGGCAGAAAAAAAAAGTTTTTCCTGAAACAGTTTCAGAGGCAGAAAAAAAAGCAAGGCACAGAGCTCGTAACCATGGAACCTGCTGCCAAAATTCACCTCTGGGAACAGCTGATTGGGGGTATTCCAGGAGGCAGATCCACTTCCAGTCAGCTTTTTTTCTTATTTTCCTCCCCAAAAACTAAGCTGCGTCTTATACTCCGAAAAAATACGGTAATTATCTCCTTGAAATCTCTTAAGCTCTTTTTTTAGGTGTTTTTCCAAGTGCTAGAAACTGTAATGTCACCTACCCCCTTTTCAAGCAAGCCATTTCCTATCCCAGAAACAGAACTAACATATGCCAGAGCCAGAATGAGTGGTCAGAAGGTTTGATTTATGAAACACTACAAATGGAATTATCAAAGGAGAAAGAAAGGGGGAAAAACTTTTCTTATATTGATATTTCTTCCAACAAATATTTCACAATATCCTTCTGTGAAATGCAAAGTATATTCTATCTGGAAGTCTTTCTTCTACTTGTAAAGTTGTAAGAAGTAGTAAAGTTGCCCAGATTCCCATGAAATCTATCAGACAGCAAAGTGACTGTTCAGTGTTGGAAGGGCAACAGTTACAAACCTTGAACAATCTGCTTGGGCAATTTCTGTCACATATGTTAGGCTACATGGTTCATTATGCGTGTGGCATTGACATCCTGATCCAGTTAGTGGGAGTACAAGTAAATTTGTAGCAGTTGCTTAATATTAGTATTGGAATATAGGAGATGCTCCAAACCAGTAAGAATAAAAAGGCAGATATGGTTTCCTACCTGATAAATTAATTATTCCATATTCCAAAAGGATATAAATAGGAAGCTATACATACTAGAAATTCTCTATCTACTATCATCTAGAAGTCCTATCTTTCTAAATATGTAAAGTCCCAAAGTCTGAATCCTAGCTCTCATCATCCCACTTCTTTCAGTCAATGGCATGATGGCTATTGATTTCACAGCTTTAAAAGTCTTCTGTCATCTGTCTCTCATTTACAAAATAGCGTTCTTGGGAATGAATCAGATTCCTATCTTGCCAGCTTCATCCTTCTATGAATGATTTTTTTAAAAAATTGCTTCTAAGCAAAACACAATGCTGGAGATCACTGTATTTTACTTACATCAAAAGTTATGATCATTGTGTGCAATCACAGATAAAATTATTATAATGTAATAGTAAATCAAAATAGAAAAACAATCTACCATGCATTCAAAAACAATGGTTTATTACTAATTTCTCAAGGGAAAAACTTATTAATCTGTGTAAGCAGATTCATATGTGAGAAATTTCTTAAGATTAGTCTATAGACAGAACAAATTTTAAGCTTATTTTCTATACATACATTTTATTCCCCTTTTTCCGCTACATTGCTTCATAATGTGTTCACAAAGGAACTAAAGTATTTATTGCAGAAACTGCTTTAAATACTGTTCAGAAATAAATGGCTCATCACAACATATACCTGTTTTGTCAAAGTAAACTCTTCAAAAAACAAATTCTTGTAACAATGACAATTCATTTGTCAAGAAATGTATGTGTAATACACACACACACACACGCATAATTATCTAAGCACACTGCTTAAAATAAGCTACCAGAAATATTTTAATATCAGGGATAGGAATTAAGTTGAAATGCTGGTTTGGGTCAGATTTCCAGTATCAAAATGTGGGTGCAGTAGTAGCAACAAGCTGAGCGCCTTTTTTCCTTCCTTCTAATCAGGTAAGTCTGCTAACGAACAATAGAAAGGGCACAATTTCGCATTTCGGTGCTAATGAAGACCAGATCCTTTTGCAAGAATAGTATGAGTTTACCCTTGTCACACTCCTAATGCCCTGGAAACAAAGATATTAATCCCTCCCTTACCGAATACACAACTCTTCCTCCCGTTTCCTGAAAAGAATCGTACACCCAAACCTTCCCGTTATCTCAGTGCCGAAACCCCGCCTCTAATCTCTCACCCTTGTCTGAGGCCCGCCCCTAATGGAGAGAGGAAAAGAAAATCGAGACACAAGCCCTGCCAATCATCACTCGGGGCCTTTCTGTTTTTCCGTCAACGTGCCTCAGGGAGGTTTCCCCAGCTTGACTAGTAAGCAGCAGTTCTTACCGTCACGGGAGGTGCCCATGAGTTGGTCCAGCATCGCGCGCATCTGAGCCTGTGCCGACATCCTGAAAATGCGCGGGGCCCGAGTGGGCCGGCCAAATCCGTATAAACCCCGCCCACAGCGGCCTAGAAGATAATCGAACCTGACGCTGCGGTCGTTTCTCTCAGAGGCCACCTAAGGCGGAAGCAGGATTCTTTTTTTTTTTTCTCGCTGAGCTCGGGGTAGTTACAATGGCGCTTGCACCTTCCGTTCTTGTCGAAAAGGAACAGATTACCGCCTCGCGCCCGGCGTTACCTCACGATCGCGACTACCTCGCGCGCCCGACCTCTCCACGCTTGCCTCCAGTGGCGTACGCGCGCTGCCTGGAAGTAACGGACATCCGTGCGCGTGCGCCTGTCTCCCGCCTATACTTACTATTAGTTTCCTTCTGATTGGCTAACCTGGAAACTGAATCGGGCAGGAACGTCGGCCTTTCTGCCTTTGCTGATTGGGTTGACGAGTTCGTTATTTCTTTAGATTCGCATAGGAGCTGATTGGTGGCTCACTGTGGTCTCTTTTTGTGACGTATTCTTTTCATTTGGAACGCAACACAAGACGAGCTTTTCATTTATTTATGTCGGAAGTAAAAAAAAAATATTCTGGTAATATTTCCTAAATGACTTGATTTGTGGGTCTATTTACTAAATCTATCAAAAGAGAAAATATAAGCAGAAACTGGGAGGAATGTTAGCATGGTATTCCAAAATCTTGTGTTCTCCATAGAAACCTATAGATTTATTGTATGATTATTGAATAAGCTTTCATAGGTCACAGTCCACTTCAGATGCATATACAGCTAGTTCTCGACTTACAACAGTTCATTTAATGACTGAAAGTTATGACAGCACTGAAAAAAGGGACTTATGACAATTTTTCACATGACGATTGCAATATCCATGTGGTCACATGATCAAAGTTTGAATGCATGGCAACTGACTCATTTATGATGGTTGCAGTGTCCCAGGGTCATGTGATCACCTTTTGTGACCTGACAAACAAAGGCAATGGGGAAGCCATATTCACTTAACAGCCATGCTACTATCTTAACAGCTGCAGGGATTCATTTAACAATTGACAAGAAAGGTAAAATGGAACAAAACTCCTTTAACAAATGTCTCACTTAGGAACAGAAATTTTGAACTTAATTGTAGCCATAAATCAAGGACTAACTGTAATCCTGAGAAGGAATACAGGAAATACATACATACATACACACACATACGCATACACATAACGATACTGGGAAGAGAACTATTATGAAAGGCAATGAGAAGCAGAACTGCCTATAATTAATTATTACAAGTACTGTATATTCCGGCGTATAAGACGACTGGGAGTATAAGACGACCCCCAACTTTTCCAGTTAAAATAAAGAGTTTGCCAG
>JANHFM010001385.1:179716-190395 GCA_032468115.1 Grayia smithii | reverse complement strand
TGTTCTTGTTTATGCATTGTGAGCCGCCCAGAGTCCCTTGGGAGATGGGCGGCATATAAATACAACTAATAAATAAAATAATAAATAAATATATCGTTGTGTCTGTGCTTTGCTATTCTATTTCTGATTATAAATTACTTAAAAGCTACGTGTGAGTTTTATTATAATTATTTGCCTAACCTTAGTTACTATATATAACAGCTGGAGATTGTCTTAATAAAACAAGCATAAAAATGGTGCAGTTCTGCAACTATCCAATGCTTTTGGTCAGTTATTTATGTGTGGGAAACATGACATGCTTCTGATCGGATAGTGGGAATGTTTTCTGTGTCCTTGACTCATTTATGAGGAATGTTAAGATTTAAGCACCAGATGATTTCTGTCACTGCTACAGTAATGAAAATCATTTGCTTTTGAATTTGACACATACTTAAATAAAAAAGCCAGATATTTATAATGTAAATAGAAAGGCTGGATTAAATAAAAAATGAATAAATTAGTTCCAGCAGTTCAACATTCTAATTATTAAATTGATCTCTGGTTGTACTGCTTAATTTAACTAACATGGAATAATTCAGTGCTGTAGATAATTTTAATACTTCCATTGTCATGACCAGTTATTAAAATTTTTCATTTACACAACTCTAATTTTGCTTAGATATAAAATAAAATTTGTTCTGTACTATGATCATCAACATCTTAACTTGAAAGTAAATTGTTTTAAATAAGGGTCACTGTCAAATATGTAGTAATACTAACTATATCCTAGTTTTAATTTATAAGTATAAATCAGCTCTCACTGGTATCAGTGGCTACAGCCAATCCAGAAATATTGCCTCTGATTTATAAAAAGTTGAGGCACTTCAGCGATGTAATTAATTCAGATGGCCACATTCATTACAATAAGTGCACTGCAATAAGCTCAGCAGCAGCCTAAGAAAAATAGCTTTATTTATTTATTTGTTTATTTATTTATTTATATCTCATCTTTTTTATTTTTATAAATAGCTCAAGACCATGAACATACCTAATAAATGTTTCATTTTATGTGCATAATAATTTTCTTTATATGAAATAATATATTTATTGGAGATATATATATTTACTTATCACTGGTCCTTGAAGTTCTGACTGTCACAGTACCCCTGTAGACTTATGATTGTGATTCAGGCATTTGGTAACGAACTTGCACTTAAAATTATTACAGTATTATGCAGTCATATGATTACCATTTGCAACTTTCCCTGCTGGCTTTTTACAAGCAAGATCAATGGAAGCTAGTAGGAAAGTCTCGAGTTGCTCTGGAAGTCCCCCTCACTCCTCCTGCACACTATGCTGCACCTCCTTCCCTCAGCCTCCCTGTGGCTTGCATAGGCTTGTGCTCTCCTTCCCTTAGCATGCCCTCCTTTTCCTCAGCTTTCCTTCCCTTGTACTAACCTGTGCCTTCCTTCCCTTGGCCTTCCTTCCCGGAACCAAACATCACCTCCCCAACTTCCATATAGCCTATGCAGGGCCTTCCAGGCTCTCCCACCTAAACCCCCTGCAAGTACCCAAGCTCTTCTTATCTGGAACTCCCACTGCTTTTTACTTAACTGCCTGGATTGCCATTATTAGGCAATGTGTTACATCTGCATCACTTAGCAACATCCAATCCTAATCTCAATTGCTGTTGTAACCTGAGGACTACCTGTAGTTAACATCCATTATTGCTGCCAGTTTCAGTTGAATCAGATAAAGTGTACAATATATCTCATGAAGAAAAGTTTAAAAAGGATTAATTTTTCAAAATCCCACTTTCTTGGCTTTTGTATTACCTGTCTGTATCTTGTATTTTCTATCAATTTATTGATACATAGAAATTAGGACACAGAGAATGACACCACATGATGTGATGAATCTGGACCATATTAAATTACATTTTGTGGCATATTTTTAACATTAATCCAGTGTTAGAGAGATTCTGATGCATTTTCATGCAAGCAAATCATGTGGGGGCTCTTTTCTTCTTGTTTACATTGTTGATTGCTTGCTTCTGCAAAAGTAATGCAACTAATGCCTCTTTCGTGAACTGGAAACTATTTGCAAATCTTTGTTTATAAAGAAATAATTTATACTATAGAAAGAAAAGTAATGGCTGTTCATAAACATGAAAAATGAATTAGTTTAAGAAGATACAATATTACAGACTTCCAGTGGTGATGCTAGGGCAGTGCAGAGGGGAAAGGATGATCTCTGCCCTTTGACTCTGATTTTTTTGTGCTCAGGGACCCTTCAAAGGCGCGTTGAGTTTGGAGAGCCATGCGAAACAGAGGGGAAGTCCAGGGGACAGTGAGGTGGAAAGGAACCACCCGCTGGAGTGAGAGAAACCCTCTTTAACCCAGCGTGAAAGTATCCTGTCATGTCATTTTGACATGGTGAACTCGAGGCCATGACAAGCCACAATAGACTTGGAATAGAAAACTTGATTAGCAGACTGTGCCCATTTTCGTTTGTGAGGAATTCCTATATGTGCAGCGGCTTGAATTGTTAAACTGAGTAACTTTAAAATATTCAGCAAAGAGGAAGGAAGCTCCAGCAGAAAACTAGCGGCAATTTAAAGAGAAGAGCTGTGATTTACTAAAAAACAACTGCTGAGAGAGAGGAGCTAAAAGAAAGGAAAGATCAGAAAAGACTGTAAAAGCGAGAGGGAGAGTGGGAGAGCATAAGACAATGGAGGAAGGAAAAGAGGAGGAGAAGGAGAAAAGTGGAATCCACATTTCAGTAGCTGATAAGAGAACCAGGGGACTGAAAAAGACGATCCAAGACAGAAGAAGAATGGGTGACCAGAGAGAGCACGAGAGTGAAAGGAGAGGAGTCTGGAGAGGAATGGAGAGCAGACAGAGCCAGGAGTAAGCTGATGAGGACAGTGTCCGGTGGAGGAGAACTGCAATATATGACAAAGAAGTGAAAGGCAAATGTTTTGGGTAATCTGAAGCTTAATAGTGAAAGTAAAGATGCTAAAAAGAGACAGTGAGAGGGTGGAGAAGAGAAGAGAGAGGAGCTGTTGGGACTGAGCGAGCCGGACATAATACTGAGTGACTAAGCAGAAAAACTGAGAGGCGGAGTGGATAACGAGGATGACATTATCTAAGAACATTGGAAAACCCAGAGAACTAAAACATAAACAGCGAGTCGCCCAATTCTGAGTATCAAACAGATTGTTACATTGTATATTGTGATTAATACCCTGATTAATACAATTTCCTTGAATATTGTTTTAATGATATTGCTCCCTTAGTAGGATTGTATTTACAGTTATATATAATTATATCAATATTAATTTATAGCTATTTAGATTGTATTGAAGGTATTTTAATTAAAACAGTTATATATAATATTTATTGGAAATTATATTTACTATAGTTAATTTAGTTTAATTAATTAAATCAAATTAAGTGGTTGAATATAGAGGAAATATACTTAGTGATTTCAGGCCATATTGCATTGTACTGTACACTTTTACATTGATTTATAGCTACAGAGTATTGGGAAGATAATTTATGATAATAGAAATAGAACTTAAAACAAATAAAATTTGATAGAAGGAAGTACTATAATATTGATAGAGGAACAGAAAGACATTTAACATCATTATTGGTGGTTTAATTTAGTGTATTTAAAAGAAAGAAATACAGAAATAAAAGAAGTAATCTCAGTTAACAGTAAATACTAACAGTATTTATAAAAGTGGTGGATGGTAATTTGGGAAAAGATTTACAAAGTTTTGGGAGAACAAAAGAGAATTCTAAAGGAAATGACAAGCATTACCACTACAACACTGAGGGCAGGGAAAAAGACATCCAATCCAACAATGGCGACGGCTTCTACGTCAACTCAGAGATCAATAAAAGAGATGCTACCCATGGAAAAATCAAGTTCCAGCCTGACTTCCCAAATGATGCAATCTACCCTTTTAACAATACAGGACACCATGGTTAAAAGAGATTATAAATGAGTTGGACGAAGTTTATAGAGTCCAAACAAATTATGCAAAACACCATCACCTGCCCAGAGAAGTACATATCAGGTTTGTGCAAAAGAAGGTCCGAGATATCATTTACAAAATTACAAGGGATGAACCTATGATTTACAATAGAAAAAAAATCATAATGTTGAAGCAGTTCCCCAGGCGGATTCGGGAACAAAGGAAAGACTACCGCTTCCTAGCATCTCTGCTGAATAGCATAATATGAAGAACATATTATTCCAATGGATCATCCCAGAAGGAATGTTGATATCCTGGCAGAGCAAAAGAATTAAAGTCAATGATTTAGATAAAGCCCAAGAATTGTACGATCAACTGATGGGGATGGAGGAAGACTCAAGTAGCAGAGAGAAATTGGAGATGGCTAGTCTAGAAGAATTAGGAATTTGGCTGACAGCGAGGTGTTCCTCGATTAAAGAAGAAAACTATGTGAAATTAATACAACAAATAAAATTGGATTTGGAAAGAGGGGGGGCATTACAGCTATGTATACCGGGTTGAATTGCAACCATCAAGATGAATATTTTGCTGAAATTACTCTACCTATTTCAAACTATACCCATAAAATTGGAGAAGAAATTCTTTACGGATTTTAATAGAATTACAACAAAGTTTACATGGGCAGGTAAGAAAGCAAGAATAAATTAACAGATCTCCAGGACAGTAGAATCAGAGGTGGCTTTGGGCTTCCAGATTGGCGACTGTACTATAAAGCAGCAACTTAATATGTGCCAGGGAGTGGATTAACTTGAGAAATAGAAGAATACTTACACTGGAAGGACATGACCTACAAAAAGGATGCCTTCTTATGGGACATGGAGAATAAATATCATTTATATATTTTTAGACATAAAGTAAGGGAAGCTCTGATGCAAATATGGCAAGTGACTAAGAGAAAGTATTATATGAAAATCCCCAGTTGATTATCGACAATGGAAGTGATGATCCATCCCAACACTCTGGATATAGTACAATAAAATTCTAGACAGCCAAGGGAACCTAAAAAAATAGACAGGAATTGGAATTGGAAGAACAGGGCATTATTATAGTAATATTACAGCAATATTATTATATAATATTGAATTGGAGGATTGGGAGAAAATTTGGAATAGAAATTATAACTAAATCGGCAATGTATAAAAAGGACCAATATAAAATGTACTATTGCTGGCACTTGGCACCGTCTAGATTAGCGAAGATACACCCAAATTTAAACCCGAACTGTTGGAAATGTGGTCAAAAACAAGGTACCTTTTATCATACATAGTGGTTGTGCCCTGAAATGAAAAAAATACTGGAAGAGAATACATAGGTGGTTACAGGAATTGACAGGATATCAGATAGAACATACCCTGGAACTATTTCTCCTAAGGATAGTTAAAAGGAAATATGATAAAAGCATAATATATGTCATTTTACATACAATAATTGCAGCAAGGATAGCTGTCGCGCAGTGTTGGAGAAATACAAACATACCTTCAGAAGGTTTTGTAATCATGTGTTGAAATGGATAAACTAAAATTGAACTGAAAGCACAAATAGATTCGGAACACCACGAAATATGGGAGAAGTGGTACAACTGGATTGAGAACAAAAAAAGAAAAATAGACAAAATAGAAGTAAAATTAAAATGTATAGAGTGTATTTGAACTGAAATGTAAATGTATGTAAATGGTTGCAGTCATGCATAAGATGTGAGTAAGATTTGTTTATTTGTAAAAATGCAATAAAATATTAATAATAAAAAAGATACAATATCACAGATTAAATATTGTCCATTATGTAGAAAACAATATAATGTAGCTGTAAAATAATACAACTGAATTAAATCAAGCTCATCAGCAGCCTAAGAAAAATAGCTTTGTTTATTCATTTATTTATTTATATCTCATCTTTGTTATTTTTGTAAATAACTCAAGACCAAGAACATGCCTAATACAGCTAGCCCTCAACTTACAACAATTCATTTAGTGACTGTTCAAAGTTACAATGGCACTAAAAAAAAGTGACTTATTACATTTTTCATACTTACTTGCAGCATCCTCATGGTCATGTGATCAAAATTGGGAAGCTTGACAACCATTTCATATTTATGACAGTTGCAGTGTCCCAAGGTCATATGACAATGGGGAAGCCAGATTCACTAAACAACCGTGTTACTAAATTAACAACTGCAGTTATTCACTGAACAACTGTGGCAAGAAAGGTCATAAAATGGAGCAAAACTTACTTAACAAATATCTCACTTAGCAACATAAATTTTGAGCTCAATTGTAGTTGTAAGTTGAGGACTACTTGTACTCCTTTAAATATATTGTTATAATAATTGTAGCTGTATGTGTCTATACAAAGAGAGTACTTTGGATTTATAGCAAAAGAATTACAGGGATCTCATATGTCAGGCCAAAGCCCAGAGAGGAGACTGTGAGATCCAATTGAGTTCAGTTTTTTATTTCTTTGCATATAAAATTGGGACATATTCTAAGAGATTCTAGGATATGGCGAGGATTGGCGGATGGAAAGTCCAGTCTAAGGAGGGAGTGGTCGGTCCATGACAGGGGGCAAATAGAAAGTTGCCCCCTACCCCAATCACTTATCCACTGCCCAGAGAGAAATATGAGGTCGAGCGTGTGTCCACAGTTGTGAGTTGGGTTCTGTACAATCTGAGTTAGGTCCATGGCCATCATGGAGGCCATGAACTCCCGCACCAACTCCGATGTCTCACCCACTGATGGCAGGTTGAAGTCTCTCACAACCATGAGGTTGGGGAATTCCACCGCCAACTTGGGTAAGACATTGAGCAGTGTGGGCAGAGCTGAAGATACGCAGCTGGGAGACAGGTACGTAATCAACAGACCCGTCTAACTACCATGCCCAATTTAAACACATGTGGTGGTTGTTAAGAGAATGCTATGCTTATTAAGCAAATCCATTGTCCACAATTGGTGTTTTTGCCAGAAACTTGAAGTTAACACAAGTTTTCTAAAGAGGAAACAAATTGTGTGACTGCAGGATGCTGAAAATGGCCATAAATACAGTCTGGTTGCCAATTCCCAAAATGTGGTATGTGAGGGGGGGGAGCCTGGCTATTCAAACTTCAGATCCAGGTTGTAAGTAGTTCTGCAGAGTTCCGTCATAACTTTGAATGGTTTCTAAGCAATTGGTTGTAGGTCAAGGACTACCTGTGTTTCTACATATCATCTGAGAGAGTAATTGCTAATATTTAATTTGAAAATACTCCTTCCCATCTTTTTTGGTTACATTTAACAGTTGAGAAATAAAATAAGTCATTAAAATAATAAAGCATTAAGAACTAAATATAAAGATGACTTCGTAAACTATAAGCCTGTACTAATTTATCTGTGAAAAGTCAATCTATTTATTAGTAAAAATGTACTGCACCCACAACAGAGGTGAGTTTCAGCAGGTTCTGACTAGTTTTGGAGAACTGGTAGCGGAAATTTTGAGTAGTTCACAGAATGTGTAGTAAAAATTCTGACTAGCCCCACCCCCATCTATTCTCTGCCTCCCAAGTCCCAGTTTATATGGAGGAAATGGAGATTTTGCAGTAACCTTCCCCTGGATTGGGGAGGGAATGGAGATTTTACAGTATCTTCCCCTGCCACACCCACCAAGCCATGCCACTCCAACCAAGCCACACCCACAGAACCAGTAGTAAAACATTTTGAAACCCACCACTGGCCCAAAACAAAATTTACAAAAATTGTAAAATTTAATTTTAAACTATTTATTTCACATTCTCAATATGCAATACATAAGTTCTTGCTAATTTGCAGTTTCACTTTTTATTTAGGGCCTTCCACCTCCATTCAAGAAAGGGAAACTACTAGACGAAAGAAGGAAAATGTTTGAGGTATATAGACAAGGAAACAAAAAATTAAGCTAGAAGATTTTAAAAGCAATAAATAAAAATCTTGAAATCTTTCCTCCTTTTTTCCTTACAATAGAATATTTCCAATTTATAAATGAGAATGTACCTTTGAGTCATTACTATCCTAATCAGAATATGGTAATAATTAATACTTTAAATCAGTTTCCATTTTTCAGGAAGCAGTTAAAAAGAAAAGGCTAGAGGAAAAACAACAGCATGAGCAGGTAAATTGAAGGCTTTGCTATTTCTGTTTTTGTTTTTTGATAGATTGTAGGAATCTGCAACATTCTTATGATTAATTGTGGATGTTAAATAAGTTAGATCGCTGCTAATTAAAAACATTTTCATCCTTAATTTTTAGATTAGTTATATGAAGGTTGAGCAAATGAGAAGACTTGGAAAAGAAAGGGTAAAATGTTGGACTTTAAACATTAATCAGGAAGTTCGGTTTTCAGAACTTCAATTGGATTCTAAAGTCTAGTTTTAATTTTTTTTCTCCTCTTCTCCAGATGGAACGAATAAACAGAGCCAGAGAGCAAGGATGGAGAAATGTTCTCAGCATAGGTGGAAGTAGTGAAATCAAGGTTGGGATCTCCTACCTTTCTATATGAAATTACTTTTTCTAATTACTACAAATGTGAAGAGGAGCAAACAAGAACTTCTTTTTACATTCATAGGCTCAGTATTTTGGTGGGGGAGGAGCTATTGTGCCTTTACCTGTTCCTGGTCGAGGACCATATGAACACTACCATGCTATTTTTGATCAGATACAACAACAAAAAGAAAATTTTAAAATAGAAGGAAAAGATGTGAAGTTGAATGAAAAGCCTGGTCTAGAGCCTAGTCAAAGGTATGTCTACCTTCATTAAAAAAAAGTCATAACATGTAATTCTGGCCTAAGGCACTGAAAATTACTGTGCATATTTATCTACAGAGGATCTCCACCTGGAGTTCATGCAGGAATTCATAATGGGCCTGCAGCTTACCATCATCCATCTGATGCAGATGCTATTAGGAAAGGAATGAAAAGATTGGAGAAGGTCTCTAGACAAGCCAATGCAAACAGGTTGAGTAATGATACATATCCTGTGTGTGTAGATGAAGAAACATTTAATGTACTGAGAATCATAGACATGGGTGCTTAAAGGGATACCTGAAAGAAGTACATTAAATATTCATGCTTCACACATTGCTTCTAAAGATACCATGCTCTATTTCACACATTAAACTAAAATCTTAACATTACATTTCAACGTTATTATTCTTTTAATTTTGTGAAGCTACAGAGAGCTGGGCAGCCTACTATTAAATCTTTATTACGACCATAAAATAGCATAAACGGGTGGAGTACAGTCATTCAAAAGCCACAAAGAATAGATCAGAGTAAAAAAAATATAAAAAATTATAAAAAGATAGAAGATATAAATTAAATGAATTAAAAACAAAGTATATAGAAAAACAATATAAAAGAATGGATAAGTACCGTACTTTTTGGACTATAAAACACACCAGACTAAAAAAAAATCTGCCTGTGCCTCTGTCTCCCAGTAATTTGCTTCCTTGCAGCAAACAGCCTGGTCAGCTTCAGCACAGCCTGATTTAGCACAAGCAGCTGATTGGTGATTGAATCGGTCTCCTGGAATACTGTTTATGAGCTGTTCCAGGCTGCAGGGATCACCACCACCATTGCTGCCCATCACCACCACCTATCACCAGCTCCACATACCCCATTTTTGGCCTCCACGCACCGCATTTTTGGCCCTATCCAGGCGGGATAGGATCACCTATCCCTGCTGCCTGGAACAGGCCGAAAATGGGAGGTGTGGAGGCTGAAAATGGGACTCAAGGAGGCCGAAAATGGAGCATGCAGAGGTGGCGATAGGTGGAGGCAGCGTTGGGCGAGGGCGATCCCTGCAGCCTGGAACAGCTGATAGGCAGTATTCCGGGAGGTCGATCCAACCGCCAATTAGCTGCTCATGTTAAATCAGGCTGTGCTGAAGCTGACCAGGCTGTTCGCTATTTGCTGCAAGGGGGCAAATTGCTGGGAGGCAGAGGCCGAAGGATGGGGGGGGCAGCGGGTAGGTGGGGCATCGACAACATTCGCTCTATAAAAATCTCTTTAAAAGACTACTAGACAACCCATGAACCACTGGGTTATTGTTTCAGAGAGATTTACTTAAACAGAAACAGAATGACTAAGGGGAAAGTGTAGAAGTGGGAGAGGGAACAGCTTCCAACTTCCTTCCAGCTTGACTGTGACTTCACTCGGATAGTTGATTGTGGGATTAGTCTACATAGCCCCCAGATGGCTGGGGCAGGACCAGTCTTCCTGATCTCCTACTCAGCCTTCAAAGGGCTAGGGTGGTAGTAGTCCACTGAACCTCTGGGTAGCCCTGGGGCAGCAATGAAGCAACTACAAGTTTGCCAAGTTTCAATCCCATGGGAGATATGAGTCCCAGATTTTTGACACATTCTGTAACAGCCTTTTTGAGGTACATTGGTTCAAAAGCTATTGCATTATGATGCATTGTTTCACCCAGTTAAAGGTTTCAAACAAAAGAGTTTTAGTACTATATAGATAATACAAGAACAATCCAATATAAAAGAGCACTTGTGAAGGAATCATGGAAAGATTTTTTTTCCAAGCAACTAGTATAGTTTTTAAGCCTTACCCAATATTACCCAGTCTTTTTTTTTTTTTTTTTTTATTAAAAAAGTTTTATAAAAATTTTTACAATTAAATTTCAATTAAAAAAAAAAATC
>JANHFM010001385.1:162180-179616 GCA_032468115.1 Grayia smithii | reverse complement strand
ACGGGCTGTTTCTGCTTGCTCTAAGGAGGTAAATTGAGGCCAAAGGGTGGGGGCCAGTGGGTGGGCGAGGCTACATTCAATGTATAAGACGCACCCAACTTTTCACCCCCTTTTAAGGAGGAAAAAGGTGCGTCTTATACTCCAAAAATATGGTAATTAGAAGACAAAACAAATGTTTTTAAGTAATCCTATGCTCAATTGCTAACTTCCAATAATGCAAGTTTAATATATTCCATTTTAAATTATTCAAAATGTATCTAATGGAGAGAGCTCCTTTCTTTTAGTGTAGTATTTATACTTCTATTAACCATAGAGCTCATATAATTTTCTTGGAAGTCAGGATAGCTCCTTTTTCCCCTTTGGCTCCAAATTAGGCTGTGTGGCAGAGGGAGATTCTGAGGAGCATAAGTTTTTATTTACATACATGGAATGTTGCTGGTTTTAATTTTGAAACTTCCTTTTCATTATATCTTAATGTCCTACGATATATTTCTAACTAGTTTTTAATATGTTAATAATAAATACCATATCATCACTTAAATGACTCCTAAGCTGTTTCACAAGCGTAAAAATTCAGTATTCATTACAGTATAAAACCTTTAATGAATAATAGTTCTGTGCCATAGATATGTCTCTTCATACAGAGTTGGCATGTGTTTGTGTGTGTGCATGTACACACATGCAAAGCGTAGTTCTAAATCTTCATATTCCTATGGGTTGGCATGCTGGTTAGTCTACTGGGAGTTGAAATCCATCAGTTTCAGAAGTAAAGAGATTTTAAAATGTCCAGAAATATTAAAACAATGGGAACCTGTTTTTCTAGAATAAAAAACATGGAAATATTAGAAGAAAATAAAACTTATAAATAATGTATGCTGCTACCAAAGTCTACCCTACTCCCAGTGTTTTGAGGCCTAACACAGGATAGGAAGTCATCCAGCAATTTCAAAGTAAAAAGTGAAAGCAAGCTCCTGAAAAAAGGATTGATTACGTCTTCTGTGAGTCAAGGTCCCTTGCAAGCTGATCTGCATTTTTGTTCTTCCATTTGAGATCTTTTATCTCAGGGGTGTCAAACTCATGTCACAGAAGCGTCACATGACATATAGAGACTTTTTTCCCCTTCACTAAACCAGATGTGGGGGTGGGCGCGCATGACAATCTGCCTGCAGGCCACGAGTTTGACAGCTGTTTTAACTTGTTCTCTGGGTATACAAAATGCAATCATCTGATAAGTTTAAACTGTCCTGCATTACTGTATATTGCATTAGAAATCATTCTGGGAACTAAAACCTAAGTATCATCATATTCTTTCTTAACTACAGGTGGTCCTCAACTTATAGCCACATTTGAGCCCAAATGTGAGCCCAAAATTTATGTTGCTAAATGAGAAATTTGTTATGTGAGTTTTGCCCCATTTTACAACTTTTCTTGCCACATTTGTTAAGTGAATCACTGCAGTTGTTAAATCAATAATATGGTTGTTAAGTGAATCTGGTTTCCCCATTAACTTTGTTTGTCAGAAAGTTGAAAAAGATGACCATATCACTGTGGGACACTGCAACCATCATAAATATGAGTTGGTTGTCAAACATATGAATGTAAATCACATGACCATGGGAATGCTGCAACAGTCATAAGCATGAAAAATGGTCATAAGTCATTTTTTTCAGTGCCGTTGTAACTGGTCACTAAGCAAACTGTTGTAAGTCGAGGACTACATGTAGTTTTTATATCATTTTAAAATAAAATATTAGGAAATATTAAATTATTCCAGGTTTTCTTAGTTTTGAAGGCCATGATAACATTAGGCTTTTCTTTTTTAATTTTTCTTTTTTTCCCCCTCCTGCTTATAGTGGTAAAACCATACTTCAAGTGTTTCAATGATAGACTGAAAATAGTTTGGGCAAAGCCCCTACTATCTACCCTAGCCCACTCCAGTAAAGCCCCTCTGGAACTGAACAATCGTTTTCATAGCCTCCCCTTGGAAGAAAATATGCAGACACGTATAAAAGAGCAGTCATCAATAGTTTCTAAAAAGGAGACATTCCCAGCATTCTTATGACAGGAAGAAAAGTATCCCAGACTTCCCTAGGAAAAAAAGGCAAATATTGGTGATCGGAGATTCAGTTCTTTGGGAAACAGAAACAATAGTCTGCAGACTGAACAGTCAATTTAGGGAGGTAAATTGACTGTTTTTTGTCTCCCTGGAGCAAAACTAAAACCTAACTAAAATAATCAACCCTACCGATTACTACCCCTCTCTTCTACTACACGTGGGGACCAATGATACAACAATGAATCTAAAAACAATAACGAGATTAAGAACAGTTAGGGAAGAAAATTAAAGCTCAAGTGGTGTTTTCATCTATACTTCGAACAAAAGGCCAACATCCAACAAGGGAGCAAAGGATTTTTAAAATGAACTACTGGCTTAAAAACTGGTGTCATCAAGAAAACTTTGGTTTTCTAAACCATGATCTGCATTACCTACATGAAGGGCTGCTGGCAAGGAATGGAGTCAACCTCACAAGAACTGGAAAGTATATATTCAGAAAACGACTGGCTCAGAAGGGCTTTAAACTAAAATTGAGGAGTGGGGAAATCTTCAAGACCTTTGAACCTAATTCCAAACAAAAACCACTAGATATCCAATCATATAAGGAGGTAGGATGTAAAGAGGTAGAAGATGAAGAAAAAAAAGGAAAAGTAGTGAAGTAGAGTGTGATGGAAAGGATGGAAAATCCAGATACAAAATAGGTGATATAAGAAACGTACCCAAGACCCATAAAGGACTGAAATGGCTATACACTAATGCTCAAAGTTTAGGGAACAAACAGAGTGAAGTTGAAGTATTAGTATATGAACGTAGATAAGATATAGTTGCCGTTACTGAAACATGTTGAGATGAAACTCATGACTGGAATGTACTGATGAAAGGATACAAACTATTCAAAAGAAACAGACCTAATAAAAGAGGAAGTGAAGTTGCATTATATATAAAATATCACCACATCTCTACAGATATCCACAAAACCAAGGATGAAAACCATCTAGAATCCATAGGGGTCAATATAAAAGAAAAAAAAAAGAATGACATTACTATAGGTGTATACTACAGGCCATCCAACCAAGTAGAAGAAATAGATGAACTTTTTGCTAAATAATTAAATGTATGTAGGAAATATACCACAGTAGTAATGGAAGACTTTAACTATCCTGATATCAACTGGGAGACAAATTCTGCATCAAGTTGGAGATCAAACCAAACTAGTTGATAACTTTTTCATCCAAAAGGTAAAAGAGGGAACTAGAGGAAAAGCTATACTGGACCTAATTCTTACTAAATGATAGAGGGAGTTGAAGTTGCCGGAATCTTGGGTGAGAGTGACCATGTCATATTGGAATTCAATATAATGCAAACAAAAGCAATAGAACATAATCCAGCCAGTATCTTAAACTTCAAAAGCACTGATTTTAACAAACTCGGAGCTTAAGAAAAATCCCATGGATAAAATTTCCTAAAGAAGAAAACAACTCAGGAAGCATGGGAAAAGCACAGTCCACCACAATACCACTGAAAAAGAGAAACAAGAAATCCAAGAAGAAATCAGAGGATCTCACAAGAATCTCTGATAAACTGAAAGATAAAAAGGACAAGTACAAAAAAATTGAAAGAGGGACACATAACTACTATGTTTCCCTGAAAATAAGACCCAGTCTTATTTTCTTTGGGCTCCAAAATAAGCACTAGGGCTTATTTTTGGGAGATGTCTTGTTCCTTTTGAGTGCTGCTGCCATGAGGCAGAGCTGCCCTACACTCCCTGCACTGGCATACCTCGGGGGCCCCAAAGCCAGGCCATCCACGCCCTGACATTTGCCTCGCCTAGTGTCAGTGGCTCCAACAGCCCTGTCCAGTAAAATCCTGCATGGCTATCTGCCCACTTCTTCCAGCACCAGCATGGTCCTGGAGCAGGAGACCAAGCGACATGCCAGTGCCACAGCCACGAGATGGGGGATTGGAACTGCCCCACACGCCCTGTACCATCTTACCTCAGGGCCCCCACAGCCAGGCCATCTATGCCCTGATGCCTGTCTTATGGCTGCGGCACTGGAACATCACTTAGCCTCCTGCTCTGTTGTGGCCACCAGCAAGCAAAAGTGGACCAGCAGCCACACAGGGTCTTTAAGTATGTGGCTGTTGGAACCACTGCCGTGAGGCGAGGCAAGTGTCAATGGCATAAACGGCCTGGCTGCAGGGGCCTTGAGGTAAGCCAGTACAGGACAGCTCCCTGTCGCTCAGCCTCAGGCTCTGGTGCCACGCTAATGCCAGACGAAATGGACTGGTGGCCACATGGGCTCCTGCTGCACATGGCTGCTGCTGCTCAAGATAGTTGTCAGGACGTGGATGGCCTGGCTGTGGGGTCTCTGAGATAAGCCAATGTGTATAGCAGCTCCTCCGCCCCCTCACCTCAGCTCGTGTCGGCACTGTGAGCAACCAGACAGAATGGGTAGGTGGGAGGTTGCTTAAATAGGGCTTAAAAGACAGACTAGAATTAAAAATAAGCAAGAAAATAGAGAACACCTATATGAGCTTGATTAATATAAATCACTGGGATCAGCTCTGACGGATTACATTCCAGAGCTCTGAAGGAGCTGGCAAATTTTTTGTCAGAACCATTGTACTATATCTTTCAAAAATCCTGGAACATTGGAAAATTACCTGAGGATTGGAAGAGAGCTGATGTGTTTCCCATCTTCAAAAAAAAAAAAGGAGAAAAAAAACAAACCCAGGAAATTACAGACCAATCAACCTAACTTCAACACCTGGGAATATACTCATATACACACCCTAATCAAAAAATAGATCTGCAGACATCTAGAAACAAAAGTTATAACTAAAAGCCATCATGGGTTTGTTGAAAATCATGCCAAACCAATCTTATTTCATTCTTTGACAAAGTGACTAAATTAGTAGATCAGTGAAATGTTGTAGACAGATTATACTTAGACTTCAGTAAGGCATTCAGCAAAAGTATACCACAACCTACTCCTTGGTAAGCTAGAAAAATGTGGGATAAACAGCATCATCACCAGATGGATTTATAACTGGCTGACAAACCGTACATAACAAGTAGTCCTTAATGGTACTACATCTACATGCGGGGAAGTAAGCAGTGGGTTACCACAAGCTTCTGTTTTAGGGCCAGTACTCTTCAATATCTTCATAAGTGACTTAGATGAGGGAATACAAAGGGAACTCATCAAATTTGCAGATGACACTAATTTAGCAGGAATAGCCAACACCCCAGAAGACAAGCTCAGAATCCAAACAGATCTTGATAGACTTGAGCAATGGGCTCTATCCCACAAAATGAAATTTAATGTGGAGAAAAGCAAGGTTTTACACGTAGGCAGGAAAAATCAAAAGTATAAGTAGAGATTAGGTGAAACCTGGCTCCAAAATAGTAACTCTGAGAGGGACCTTGGAGTCCCAGGCTTAAATATGAGCCAACAGTGCGGCAGTAGCCAAACAAGCTAATACAATCCTTGGTTATATGAACAGAGGCATAGAATTAAAATCACGTGAAATATTAGTACCACTTTATAAAGCCTTAGTAAGGCCACACCTGAAATACAGTTTTGGTTACCAGGTTACCAAAAAAGATGTTGAGACTTTGAAAAGAAGCAAAGAACAATTAACATGATTAAAGGCCTGGAGACAAAAACATGGTTGCAGGATTTGTATTTGGCTAGAAAAGAAAAAGATTAGGAAGGACATGATAGTAATGTTCCAGTATTTGAGAAGTTACCACAAAGAAGAGGGGGTCAACTTATTTTCCAAAGTACCAGAGGGCAGAACAATGGATGGAAACTAATCAAGGAGAGAAGCAACCTGGAATTAAGAAGAAACTTCCTAACAGTGAAAACAATTAACCAGTGGAACAGCTTGCTTTCAGAAGTTGTGAGTGCTTCATCACTGGAAGTTTTTAAGAAGAGACTGGCAAGTGGTACATGTCATTTAATGGAGTGAAAATTAATTTGCAATTGTTTTTCACTGAAGGGTTCTAAAAATGTGTTTTTACACCAAGAATTCAAATTTGCTGTTATTTTTGTAATTGCGCAACATTTAGCTTGGTATGGTAAATCCATGTCTGATCATACTGTATACCCCACAAAAGTCTCTTGTAACCCAAATACTGTTAATTTTATCTTCTCAAAATTATACTTTGTGCTTCAAAAATTAGCATCACAAAGCAATTATCTGAGTTACAAAAATATTTAAACAATTTCATCAAGTCTTGTTTTGATTTTCTTTGACATCAGCCACTGACTTGCTTCTTAGCCTCTCATATAAACCCTCACATTTCTCACGTGTATACACTCTGCTTGCTACCTCTGTGACCTGTTTCACACATCTCTCTATTGATTGGGCATAACAGGACCACTGTGGCATTTGCATTGGCTCGTCAATGAACTTCTTTATTTCCGTTATAGTAAGTTTGCACGTCAAAGATGGCTCATACACACCTTCAGACCAGTGAATCAGCTCCAGCAGAGTGGGTGCTCTGTCATTGATTAAAGGCATTTTTCTTGCACATACAGAAAAATTTCCCAGCACGGCATCGTCTGCACCCCTCAGGTCAATTAACTTTTGCACACCAGCTCTCATCTTTTGAATATCATCTGAACACTACAGTGTCTGGATTATCATTTCACGGAAAGCATGCCATGCTGAGCACTGAATGGTTGGCAAAACAGCATGTACTACAGCCGCTTTTTGCAGTCTGACTTGCTGCACCTGGAACAACACAGGCCTTCAATCCAGGAATGTTTTACTTTGATGTCGAACCAGCAAGGGCAGTGCACCCCAATGATGTATTCCACTATCATTCATAAGTTTTGGAGAGTTTTGCCTTTAAAGTCATGTTTTGAAACCCATATTTGTCAAAGCTTATTTGCAGTTGTCAACCAGCGTGAATGGCTTATGGAGCCAATTTCTACAAGAGTCGGATCTGTGGAAAGTTTTTTCTTTATTGCCTGTGTGATCCTATATCGATACGCTTGATCAGTAGAGAGATCCTTTACAACACTTTCGCTCACTGAAATGAGAGGGTCACCAATTGAAACTGATGAAAGAAGGATCAATGTCAAGTTCTGTTGCAGTGTCTAGCATGTTGCCAATTTTACCTGCCCATTTGTTGTTAGACAATGTCTTCCCATCCAATTTTGTGATTAAGTGTAGAGGTAACTAATTTGTGTACACCAACCAGATCAAGCTCCTACTCAGTGCATGGCAGCACCTTCACAGCCAGTATTAGCATTTGTAGAATCTCCTCCAATGGCCCTCAAGCTTTTGTTAATGTCTTTCTTTTTCATGAAATATACCAGATTATCTGCAATCACTTGAGCAGATTTTGTTTTTCTGTTTTGAGCATTTCTCTGGAATGAAAGGATAAAGATATCTTCCACACAGCTCACTGCATATGGAATAATGTTCTTTGATGGTACTGTGGAATTGCTGGTCTGAATTGTTTGCTTTTAGCATAACTTTATTTACATCTACATGGCCATCAAAGAAGATGCATTCTATTTCGCCCTTCTTACAGAACTCATCAAATTCTTGATCTACGGACTTTATAATTTTTTCCTGGGCTCTCTTGACTTTATTGTGATCAACTACAAGTCTCTTGTCTTATTTGGTGATCAAGCCAGCATCTATGAAGTAAACTGGTTATGGCAGCAGTGGCACATAGACCAACACCGTATCTTACGCTCTGCATAGCGACATTTGTTAGTTCAAATCTATTGTATTCTGTCTTTCCTTTTGAAGTAGAGGGCACGTGTGTTTGGTCTAAGGCCTCTACATAATGTCCATCACATTCCTCTTCATCATCCATCATCTGTCCTTCACTTTAAGTATAAAAGATAATATCTTCTTTTGTCAGTATCGAAATGTCTGGAATACTTCTCTGCTTCTACTTAGTGAGCCTTTGTCTCTCATCGTCTTACCGCTTTTTCCTTTTGACTAGTTGTTTCTGCTCATGCAGTCTGGCAAACCAATCTGGTGCGGTCCAAAAGAACCAATCTTCCTTCTTCCTTCGTCACCTTAGGGCAGGTACAGTCAATGTGAGCTTCTTTTTTGCAGCCAGCAGGGCATCCGAACTTGGCACACAGAATAATTTGACACTTGTAGTTGAGGATGTCAAACAGCTTGTCAAGTTTCACAGTGAAAGTTTCTTTGACATCTAGCTTTCCTCTACCAAGAAATATGTTTCTGGCTTGATCTCAGCTCTCTTGTATCTTGTTGAAGATTGTCACTCCTGAATTTACAAAGGTGTCACAAAAGAACTGTTCACTTGTTCCCACTTTTCAAGCACTTTTAGATAGATATTTTTTCCAAGACTGGCTGCTGTATAGTTTCTATCATCACTACTTCGTTCTCTTATCAGTAGGCCATTTCTGAGAACGTCTCACAGTGTTGGGAGTTCAGACAGCACAAGTCTCTGCCAGTCCCAATTAGGTTGCTCGTATGAGTGAATGTTCCCAATCTTGTTCTTTTTTTAGAAGCCATTAGAGATCACTCTCACAGGAAACGAGGCCAGCAGTATTAATAGTGTCAGACAAAATAATGTTTAACAAAAAGAGAAAGACAGCTGAATCTGTGAAATGAAACGAACAAAAAATGTTAAAAAGTTATGATATTTACTTACCAAGCACATCTAAATTATATGAAAGTAATCAAAATATCTTTACAATCCCTAAGCATGTCACAACTTTTGAGCACCCCTTATGTTTGGAAATTGAAAAGTTGAAAAATTTGATATGTCCTACCAGTAGAGAGTCACTTGTCTGAAATGATATAAGGCAGGGATGGCGAATCTTTTTCGGCTTGCATGCCACCCTGCCCCGACTTGCATAAGAAACTGTGCCACTGTGCATGTGCAGAGCTGTCGCGCGTGCATCCCACTGAATTGTGTGCGCAACTATGCTGCGCATGTGCAGAGCAGTCATGCACGCACCCCCATGGCGCACACGCAACTGCAACATCTGCGCATGCACACGCACGCTGGCTGTCTCGCACGCATGCACAACCATGTGTGCATGCGCATGAGAGAACTGAACTGCACACATGCACAGGAGCAGATAAGTGCGGCAACAGCTCGCGTGCTGGGAGAAATGGCTCCACGTGCCATTTCCGGCACGCATGCCATAGGTTTGCCAAAACAGATATAAGGTCTCCTCCTTGAGCAAGGAGTTGGACTTGAAGACCTCGAAGGTCTCTTCCAGCTCTATTCTGATTGACTGATTGATTGATTGATTGATTGAATATTCTTAAATTAGTACTTATATCTGAATTGTATTGCATTGACTACTAAATACATTTTTAAACAGATATGCTATATCTTGTGCTGAAAATTCTACAGGTTAATGAGCAATGTAACATATCAAATGAAAGAACAACAGTGAGCACCACTAATCAGAGAAGGCTGAATTAAAATATAGGATCAGCACTTAACAAGTAGCAGACCAACCTGCATGGAACTAGTTAACAATCACAGTGACTTCCTGCTGTATATTTGTAACTGTTCCTCATATAAATAGAATTTAGTATTAAATTTCATATTTCATGTTAAAATAGTTTATTTGAATTCTAATATTCTGTGTCTATTATTTTTATAAGTAACTCAAGGCAGTGCACATGTATAAAACTCTCTTCTGTTTGTGATTATTTTAGATATATTAAGATGTATTAATACATTCAACTTTCATATTATACTCAGGCAAAAAGGATGGATAGCTGCAGAAAGAGCCAAACAAGTTGAAGAATTCTGGCAACGGAAGCGAGAAGCCATGCAAAACAAAGCCCGCGCTGAAGGACATATGGTATGAAACATAATATTGTTATGTAATATTATTGTAATATTGAGCTGTTGTTTACGTTTGAAGTATCTTTTTTATTGTTAACTCTGTTTTCTACTTAATCTTCTATTATCTATTAAAATCTAATAACTTTTATGACAAGACAAATATAATTTTTAGAATCTTGGTTAAACAGTCCATGAAATATAAATATATATATATATTAATATTACTTATTGTCAGAAACTATTTTATTTCTATTATATCTTTTGCATCTTCCTTTTTATTTTCTTTAATACACAGTGATTGTAGTTTGCAGTTCCTATGGCAATAATAGTTATAAATTCTAACATGTATTTTAAAATGCAGTCATGTATGTCTGTGTGTATTTCCTTGAGAATAATTTCCTAACTTCTGATTAATCCAATTGCATTGTAAATTAATTTTAAAATTTAGGTAAACAAGCATTCTTGCTTTTCCTAATAAATTCCTTTTAATTAAATCACTTTTTAAATTATACTTTAAGACTCAAGGGAGCAATGGAGAATTAAAGTAGAAAAAAGAAACCCTTTAATATATACCATTTCCCCCAAAATAAGACATCCCCTGATAATAAGCCCAATTGGGCTTTTGAATGCATGGCAATAAGGCCAAGCGCTTATTTCAGGGTTCAAAAAATATAAGACAAAGTCGTATTTTCAGGGAAACACGGTATGGATCTTGGCTTTCTTTAATACACCTAAAACAGATTATTTAGAAGTAAAGCTTTGTTCTAATTAACATGCTTTACTATTTTATTATATAGATTTTATACATAATTATATAATTATTGGGCTGTTCATATGAAAACCATAGCTTCCTACTATACGCTGTGTGCACAATTATTAGGCAAGCTATATTTTGGAGGATTAATTTTATTATTGAACAACTACAGTGCTCTTGATCAATTCAGAATGTTAATAAACCTCAAACCTGAATATTTAAGTAAGTAGAAGTGAGGTAATGGCTTTCATAGGAAAATATCTATGTGTGCACAATTATTGGGCAACTATTAGTGTGCAGAATTATTATGCAACTAAATGAAAAATGAAAATTTCCCCATCTCACTCATTTATTTTCATCTGTTAAAGTGAGAATAATAAACAACTCAAAATTTACAAATAAACATTTCTGACAGTTCAAAGAAAAAAAATCAGTGACCAATATAGCCATCCTTCTTTTCAGTAACAGTCATAAGCCTTCCCTTCATGGAGTCTGCAGTTTCTTGATCTGTTGATGATCAAATTTTTGTGCAGCAGCAACCACAGGCTCCCTGACACTGTTCAGAGAGGTGTACTGTTTTCCTTCACCGTAAAGCTCCCATTTAAGAAGGGCCCACAAGTTCTCAATAGGGTTTAGGTCAGGTGAGGAAGGGGGCATGTCATTATCTTTAATTTTTAAAGCCTTTACTGGCTAGCCATGCAGTGGAGTACTTTGATGAATGCGATGGAGCATTGTCCTGCCTAAAAATCATGGTGGTCTTAAAAGATGTGGACTGTTTCCTGTGCTTGAAGAAAGTGTCTTCTAAAAATTAGAAGTAGGTTTGGGAGTTGATTTTGAGTCGATCTTCAATCCTAAAAGGTCCAACTCGCTCATATTTCATAATACCAGCCCTTACCAGTACCCCACCTCCATCTTGCTGACATCTGAGTCGAAGTAGAACTATGTGCCCATTATTGATCCAGCCACGGGCCCATTCATCTCGTCTGTCAAAGAGTCACTCTCATCAGTCATAAAACCTTTGAAAAATCTGTCTTCAGATATTTCTTGGCCCAGTCTTACCGTTTTAACTTATGTGTCTTGTTCAGTGGTGGTTGGGTTTCAGCCTTCCTCACCAGTCGTGAGTTGCCCCTGGTTTGGTCCAGTTCGTGCAAATAGGTAGCGGTGACGCTGTGACATCACCAAACCGGTTCTACACGTTCCGGACTGCCGCCCCCCCGCGCACCTGTACTTACCGGTCCACGCATGGAGCACGCTTGCATGCATGCATGCGCAGGAAACTTTTTGACATTTTTTTATCAAAAAAGCGCATGCGCAGGATGCCCATCCAGTGCGAGGGGCGAAGCGCGCGCTCCATGCACCCCGACCATGCACGAAGTGCATGCGCCTTTAGAACCGGTAGTAGAGGTAAGTAGAACCCACCCCTGTTCCTCACCTTAGCCATGTCTCTGAGCACTGAACACTTTTTACTTCTGGGCAGTCCAGATAGGTTGCAGTTCTGAAATATGACAACACTGGAGGATAATGGGTTCCTGGTAGCTTCACATTTGATTTTTCCCAAATATTTGACAGTTAATTTGCGTCTTTTTTTCTCAACCCATTTCTTGTGCTCCTGTTGACTATTTGCAACAAAACATTTGATGGTTCTCTGATCATGCCCCAATATCTGAGCAATTTCAAGAGTGCTGCATCCCTCTGAAAGACTTTTTACAATTTCTGACTTTTCAGAGTCAGTTAAATCTCTTTTTTAGCCCATTTTGACTGAAAAAAAGAAGCTGCCTAATAATTATGCACACCTTAATATAGGGTGTTGATTTCCTTAGGCCACAGCCTCCCTCATTACTCAAATACACATTAGCTGATCTAAGCATTCAAGTTTATACAGCTTGGAGGTGGGAAATATGCATAAAAATGATGATATGGTCAAAATACTTACTTGCATAATAATTGTGCAAATGGGGTTTGAACAAATATCATGATTTGTTCAAACTATTTTCCTTCTTTGGGATATAAAAATGGAAACCAGAAGTTTCTACTTTTAAATCAGTCACGGAGGACTATGGTTTGCCTGAAATTACATGCAAAATTTTCTACCATTCTTTGTATTTAAAAGAAATAAAGATAAGCACTGATGCCTACAGCTTGTTTAGCTTATTTGAAGCTTCATTACACTACACTGTATTTTAATTTGGTCTTTGTTACCTTTCTCTCCTGATTACTTCATGAACAAACTTTCTGTTCTGAATTTATTGTAGTTCTGTATAATCCCCAATATGGAAATAGACAAAACAAGACAGTGGGTTAGATGGTTCAGTTTTCAATATGTTACAGTTCAGTATTTAAATGAAAAACTTCAAATGCCTTTCCTTCTAGTTTCTCCTTTGTTAAGGGCATTTTGTTTAATACCACAATTCCTCTGCAATACATCCATTATACTTTATAGACATTTATTCATCCTTTATAATAATTGCTAGCAGTTTTATACTGACTCTGAAGGTCAGGTCTAGCTTTCAGATGGGAATGTAATAAACCAAAAAAAGAATATCATTTTCTCTTTTTAGCCAATTTCAATAGCTGTTATAAATGACTATAAATATGTGAGAAACACTTGTTGGCAATCGTATATACTCTTACATATGCATAAATGTCTTTAGAGTACAATGGAAAAAATGAACTGATCAGCTTTAATAATATAGCCACAATTATCCAAATTTCCATAATTTATCTTACTTTAAGGTAATTTTTTATACCTTCAACCTAACACCATAAATATTTTGGCATTATTAGCTAGGTGGAATGAATTACCATTAATTTTGCTAAGGCTTATCTTGAAGTTGTGCATCTGCTGTTTGTGGAGTGCAATGAGATTGGCAATCTGCTCTAAAACTTTCAAAATCAGATATTTTGTATTAGTGGAAGAACGTATAAAACATTTTAGGAGGGTACAGAGAAAAGAAAACATACATTTGCATAGGTGCCTTTTGCTAGCATTTATGTGAACATAATCCTCTGTGTAATAAGGCTACAATTTTGCATTGGATAAGATTGTACCTTTTTTTCTCATTCATAACCCTTGCAGTAAATTATGTTTTTTTCCATTAATATACGAGAACAGGAATAGTCTGACAGTGTAATTGCTACTCTGTAACTTAGTACCAACATATGTAAACAACATTTTTGCTCTGTAGTGCATAAAACTCTCTTAAAAATACTTTTGAAACATGGAGTATTAGGGTTAAAATGGGGTATGAAAAGCTCAATTTTATTAACTTTATCTTCATAATGTTTATATTTGGAAAATAATGATCTAATTACCTTGACTACTGATAGGAAGTAAAGATTCCTTTTATACTGTTTCATCTATGAGTGAAAAAATATTTGTTAAGATTTGAGTCCTGATCAAGCTATCAAAAGATTAAAATTTTATTGCTTTTTATAAAATAGGAAATGGGGTTCACTACATGGATCAAAATAATGAATATGATATGGAAAGCAATAATCTGATTAAATGAGAAATTCATAAAAAAATATAATTTCACTAAATTAAATTACATGTACATTTTATTCAAAATATTTCCAAACTTTACTACTGTATTATCTACATTATCTGTATTATTCTATTGCTATGATATGTATTTATAGTATGAATAAGAATTCTGAAAATATTTTGAAATTGTCGTTGAAATATTTTCAAGAAGTTATGGTGAGATTTCTTTTGAGATGAGCAAATATCAGCATTCAGCAAAAATATCCATTGATTTTACAATTTTAAAGGAAATAACTGGAAGATATACAGCAAGGAAAAAATGGAAGAAATTTGGTGATTAAGAACACATTTTTTCTTTAATTTTTTTATTCATTGATAATGATCAAATGTTGATTGATGTAAGACTAGATAATATGATGGCCCTAGCTATTATTGAATTTAATACATTAAATGGTGAACAGGACACACTGCAAAACCTGACAGCTATCTATGGAGGCAGGTCCATTTCTTCAAGAGGAAGGAAAGCCAGAAACAAGGAGGAAGAGGTACGCTTCCTGCATGTTTTCTGCCTTCATTGTATACATAGAATCCCATTCTCTGCCTCATTTTTTCTGCATGGACATATAATAAAAAAAGGCTTCTTAAGAGTTTTAATTGGAATAAACAGACAGCTCTTAGAGATGGCCTTTTGGCAAATTATTCTGTCACCAGAAAAAAGTAATTTGTTTTCTCTAAAAACACAATCAAATTTCATCTCCTTTGATAGTTATTAACCGCATTTCATGATACATCAGTGATGTGTCTGCTGAATTTACTTCTCTTCCAAAAGAGACTTGATATATTACTAGTTTGTAGAATTTGAAAGAATCAGCATTGCTGAAACTTTCCTCAAGCAGAAAGGTCTCTTTTTATTTTCTTTCAGGAATACTTGGCAAGACTGAGGCAAATTAGACTTCAAAACTTTAATGAACGCCAACAAATAAAAGCAAAACTTCGTGGAGAAAAGGCAAGTTATTTTCTTTTTATTTAGAGTAAGTGGAAGCATTTGCAATGACTCATTATCTTTTATGCTGTTTTGGGTTAATTTAAAAACCTCTGCATAAGAAATTAATTCAAACTCCTGGACATCTGTGTATTGTGCTTCTGCTTATTCTGTGAAGTCTGTTGATTCAGAAAGAAGAGGCTATCAGGAGGGGAAAAGAGGTGTCCCCATTCACTGTGTAGCCTCCCAGGGGTTACCTTTGAGAGAATGCAACACTTGAAAAACAGTGGCTCACTTCTGATTTAGGTATTAGTGATATTAATCAACTGTTTTATGGAACATGCTCATTATTGACTGCTGTAATCTACACAGCAAACTACCTTACATGGAGTTGAAACTAAAAAAAAAGTGAAATCTGCTTCAAGATGAGCATAACTCCTTTTGATTTCATTCATATCTTCATGTAGTATTGTCTTCTCCCAGTCTAATCTATAGCCTGGGGATTACCTAGTGATCTGCATTCAAGTATTAGTCAAACCTAACCCTGCTTAATTCTGATGAGAATCAGCTTTGTCTCATAGAGTAACAAAAACACATGTGAACTAGAATTGCATGGTTGTATCTTAAAATAACTGCAATTTTCAGGCAGTGTGAATTTTAACTTTAAATGTTGGCAAATAAAGCAATTTTCATAAGCTTGGGGAATGCAGAGAAAAATATCTCCAGCTATATAGGAGAATCTATGGCACGGGTGTCAAACTCGCATTGTCATGTGGTCACGTGATGTATCACAACTTTCCCCCTTCACTAAAATGGGGGTGGGCATGGCCAGCACGTGACGCATCCAGCCTGCGGGCCGCCAGTTTGACACTCTTGATCTATGAAGAGAAATAAGCTCTCTTTCCACACTGTCAAGAGCTTTTAGTGATATTATAAAAACATTTTTAGTTGTTTTCTGATTCAAGAATAGTTTTATATTGGTTCACTGTGCATATATTGTACATAAGCAAGATTTCATATCTGGGCAATTAACTTTAATCGAACATACATTATTTAGGGTTGAATGAATCCAGCAGTTGGGTGATTCCAGCAGCTAAATGAAAAAATAATCAGCCTCAACATGCATATGAGCTAAATTACTAATTTGGTAATCAGTAGAAGCTGATAGCTAGATGAGTATCAATCAGTGCAAGTAACAATACTTTTATATTGCTAGCCTACTACATTAGCTATGTTCTATTTCTTCATTAAGAAGTGGAAATATAGTCCAAATACTGTATCCCTGAATTATCTTACAGAGTGGTTACTATTGCAATTATTATGCTGTGGTTGGAAATCTGGGAGTAGGATGTTAATATTTGACCTGCCATCTACTTGTCTATATAATCTGGTTTGGGGATATTTTTGTTTTTAGACATATCTATCCACAGTGGTTCCATGTCATGTAAGATATGTTGTAATATAACCAAAAGAGTTGTAGTCTCTTTAAATAAAGTCATTTCTCTCTTTATTAAAATAGAATGAACCTTACTTTGAGTTTGAAATGTAGTTCAGTTATATTGTTATTTTTTCTAGTTACAATCAGCATTAAAAAAACTGATTTTTTTTTAAAAAAACAATTTTTCAGAATGGAAACAGTGGTTCTCCTGTCCATGAAATAAATGAAGAAACAGAATTAAGGCGTAAAAAAATTGAATCACTAAAGGTAATAGTGAAAAATAAAGGAGAAAAATAGCTAAGTTCAAATGGTAGGATGCAGTTATCATATGGATTTTACATGTAGGAATGACCAGTTCATATTAATAATTTCCAAAACAGAAAAGGGCCAGAGCCCTCAGATTATTAGTAAACTACATGTAGTTCTCAACTTATGACTATAATTGAGCCCAGAATTATCATCATAAGTAATGATGATCATTAAGTACTGGTAGGTCACTGTGTCATCATGACAAATTTAAAGAGAACTTTGGATTCCTAGACCACGGTTTGCATTACCTACAAGAAGAGCTTCCAGCAAGGGATGGATTGCAGCTTGCAAGTACCAGGAAGAATGTAAACTGGCTCAGCTTTACTGAAGGGCTTTAAACTAAAAATATGGGGTGAGTGTGACCAATCTTTAGGACCCAATCCCAAGCATAAATCCCAAAACAATCAAACAAGGAGGTAGAGCATGATGGAAGGAAGGAAAACTCAGGTACAAACTAAGGAATGTATGAAGCATACCCTGGATCATCCATAGAAGACTCAGATGTATATAACTAATGCTCAAGGTTTGGAGAACAAACAGGGTGATCTTGAAGGACTAGTACATGAGAGCAAGTATGATATAGTTGCCATTACTGAAACT
>JANHFM010001385.1:127384-139474 GCA_032468115.1 Grayia smithii | reverse complement strand
TTGATTTTTTTAAAAAAAAATCGTTGATTTTTATCCACCCTGCTTCTCTACAATCTTTCCAGAGTTTCAACATCGTTTTTGTACAGTGGTGTCTAGAATTTGACCCAATATTCCAAGTGTAGCCTCACCAGTGCAGTATAAAGCTGTGCTGTCACTTCATATGATCTTGACAATATTCCTCTCTTGATGCAGCTTTTCTGTGCAGGATTTCCGAAAGATAGTTGGGGATAACATAAAGAGGACTGATAAAGCATCACGGGTGGATTGAGGCATTAGCCCCATTGTTTGGAGGAATCTAAATCAAATACTCTCTGTTTAATCTCTGCCCTAGCTTTATCTCATCCTAGCAGAAACCCCTCTGTTGCTATTTTTCCTTCCAAGTGAAGGGAAATTTTTCAGCCAAGGTGAGCTATGCTCAGGACTCACCCTCAAAAGATTGTTTCAGCCATTATTTTGGCTAGTGGAGTCTCATATTTGCTTCTAGTGTAGCTGCGCTCCAGAGAAACTTATTTACTGCTGGAGAGGTAGGAAGGTAACCGAAATTTGAACTGCTTGCTGTTAATGTGGATGTCACTTTGAAGGTGCAAAACGGTTGGTTGGTCAACAGCAGGCTAATCATCTTGGTTTTTTATAGTTCATTTACTGCTTTTATAGAATTTAAATTCTTTGGGCTGGCAGATTTGATTGCCGTTTTATTGGTCTTTGATGCCAGAACTGAGAGGCTATAAATTTGATATCTTCAGGAGGTGGAAGACTGAAATAAATTCCTAGATATTTCAAGGCCTTGTTTGTCGCAGTTGGGGCATTTTTATTTTTCTAGTACTTTTCATTTTAGTGACATGGCACTATTGAATGTTGGTTGCAGTGCAGGGTGAGCTGGAACCCAGATAGGATGAGGAGCACTATTGGAGTATACAAGATGGAACTTGTTTTGTAAACCAAAATTGGAGAAGTGGAATGGAAGTCCTGTTTGGTGAGAACTTGGGCAATTTCAAGAAGGGAGTTGAAGGAAGCCTGAGAAAGAAACTAAACTTAACCCTACCTTAAGATAACAGAATAACAGAGTTGGAAGGAATGTTGGAGGTCTTCTTATCCAAACCCCTGTTCAAGCAGATGACTCTGTCTCATTTCAGATAAATGGCTGTCCAGTCACTTCTTCAAAATCTCCAGGTTGGAGCACCTACAACTTCTGAAAGCAAGTTGTTCCACTGATTAATTGTGCTAACTGTTAGGAACTTTCTCCTTAATTCCAGATTAGATCTCTCCTTGATAAAGTTCCATCCGTTGCTTCTTCTCCTGCCTTCTGGTGCTTGGGAGAATAGGTTGATCCTTTCTGGCAGCCCTTCAAATATTGGAACATGCTATCATCTCACTCCTAGTCCATTTTTCCATTAAATTTGACTTTTAAGTTGGATGTTAAGGTTAGAGAGAAACTTGGACAGGCTTTCAGGATGTTCTTATAATGTTCTACAAGAGTAAATTGGCATGGAATCCATGCTGTGCCTATTTCTTGACTTGGCCTATCTCAAAGGGTTGACAAATATTGATATAAAGGTCAGATTATAGAAGGCCCATCTTGATTCTTTTAAGAGTGGGAGTGGGATCCCTCACATTGAGATTCTTGAGTGTTGATGTGCAAAAAGGTGTTTTCATCTTGTATCATTATCCTGCTGCAGTTCAAAAGATAAGGTTTATAAATATGGCTTCCATTTATTGAAATGTTTATCATGCAGAATGAATAGATGGAACAAGTGATGCAGTTAGGGGAGATGGCAAAATTGACTTTTAATTAAAGAGAAGGATTGATTTAGTTTTGTTTCTATTGGAAATCACTTCTGGACTTTTTTCTTGAAACAGAAAAAAATGAAACGTTGATTTTAGGTTTTGATGAGTAGATTGATTTTGTTATTATAAAAAAGGCTAGAAATGTTGAAGCTTCCAATTTCATTTGCAGCAAATATAAGATGGTTATATCTTATCTATTCTATGATTACAAAAAGGCTCCCTTTTTCTATTATCTGATGTTTCCTAATCAGAAAAATCACAAATCACACTTTCATGTTTTTTGGTTTATTTATGTATTTTTTTGTTTTATATCCCATCTTTATTTTATAAATAACTCAAGGTGGCGAACATATCTAATTCTCCTTCCTTCTCCTAGTTTCCCCACAACAACAACCTGTGAGGGGGGTTGGGCTGAGAGAGAAGGACTGGCCTAAGGTCACCCAGCTGGCTTTCATGGCTAAAGCCAGACTTGAACTTACCATCTCCCAGTTTCATGCAAAAAGCCCATAAAGGGTTTCCAGTCAGCCATAAATGTAAATGTTGACTTTTCTCCAATCATAGATGTTGATTTCCCCTTCTCTGCAATTTATCTTCTTCAATAACTATTGCTCCATTGTAGGCAGTGCCAAAACTGTTCATTTTTTAGCATATAACAATCTCTCTGCAGTTGTCTTGTATAAAAACAATATTCCATGACTTTTTCCCAACTATTTGGCCATCAATTACCAAAACATTCTGGCTGGGGAATTCTGGGAGTTGAAGCCACCCATCTTAATGTTGCCAAGGTTGAGACTTTCATCTCAGTGAGAGGTCTGGCTATAGGGATGATTGAAATAATGGATAGGGATTCATCGTCAGATCTTGCTTGGTTTAGTCATCTGCCACCAAATCTTCAAGGATGTTCCAATCATTATTAGCTTGAACATCCCAAAGGTGCTTTTTAAAGAGACTTCATTTTTTTTGAAGACATTTTGCTTCTCATCCAAGAAGCTTCTTCAGCTCTGAGAGAAACAAGAAAGTCTAGTTGCCTCTTGAAAAATCATCTTTGGACAACCATGACCTGGATAGCTGAAAATCTCCATAGACTATTAGCTTGAATAAAAACTTGGGAGACAAGGGAAAAGTATTGATTAGAAAGACATTTCGTGCTCCATTTTTCAGTTTTGTGGCTAATGCCACGGAGCTCCAAGGGTAGGTTCAATAAGTGGTCATGCAAATTGGAGAACTTTAGAACATGGCCACCTTTCTGGCTAGAATGGCTTGAAGAGAGAAAGAGGTGTAGCCCTTCAATTCTGTAGATTCCTCTTCCCAGTTTCTGGCAATTTCACATTTTCTAATTAGGCAAATAAAAGCAAAATTCCTTTGCTTGGCAGGCCAGCCAGGTGTGGTCAAGAGAAGAACTGAATAGTGTGTGATGCAAGCGAATGTGAGTCCATAATAGATATCCTCAGGGGTGGTCCAGCATGGTCCATTTAAATTCTGGGCAGGTTGCTCAGGCTGGCTTGGGTTATGGGCTCTTCCATGCAGGAAGAAAGAGTTGACTGAGACTCTTGGGTTGTAGGAAGTCCTCACTTGATCAGGCTGGATTCTGCTTCTGGGCAGCTTAGGTGTGAAGTTTCTGAGAGATGCCCTAATTAATTCATGAGCCTCGAGCCAAACTTCAAAGAGAAAACATCCCTTTATTAGGGGAAACATCTTGGCAAAGCTTCGGGTGTAGCCAGTACTGACCTTACGCAGATTTATGCTCCCCCATGACCCTGTCTCTCCCCTCCTCCTGGCCATGTCTTAAATCACATTCTCCAATTAACTACATTTGGCTGGCTCTGAAATCTAAAACTCTTCTCCTGATTGCGGTTTACAATAATCTGTGGAATGTGGTGTCCGTTATCCCCCCTCCCCTCCTTCTCATGGCAACTTGGAAACTTTGCAAGTTGACAATGAGAACTTTTTTAATGAAATTAAGCTAATATAGTTATTTTTCAAATGAGTTTTAACATACAGTTTCTTAGGGATGCTCTAAGTAATTCATTGTGTTCAGGAACTGAAGGCCCATTTATGCCTTGATAACTTCTGGCTGGTAGCGTAGCCTGTATGTCTTCTACTAATCATTTTCTGAATAATATGATTTAGAGACAGTCCTCTATAATTGCTAAACACTTCCCAGATTTCCACTGAAAAGGTAGCTTAATAATAGTTTCTACTTAGATTTTAGCAAAAAAAATATTAGCAGTTTTGGTGCCTTGTTGGATCTGGATGAAGAAAGTTTGTGATCTTTTAATATTTTATTACATGAAGTAGTACATTTCTACACCTTATTTTCTAGGCTATACATGAAGATGAAGATGAAAACATTGATATTTGTTCAACAGTAGTTCAAAATATTCTAGGAAATGAACATAAACATCAGTATGCTAAAATTCTCCATTTAGTAATGGCAGATGGAGCATACCAGGAAGGTAAGTATCTGACAAGCACATGTTTTCAGCATTATTTTTCTGCTGACTGCCTATTCATGGTTAGCTATATATTTTGTATAATGCCATTTTTGTTGCACAACAGTTGTTTCTATATACTAGAAAGTTCTATATTTTAACTGATAAATATTAAATATAGAAGTACTTCTTTAACCTTTTAAAAGTTGCCAAAATTCTACTAGTTAATAGGATTCTATCCAGTAATACCTTCCGTTTGGGTTTGCCCATTCTTTGGATAGAACAGACCAATTTGTCATATTGCAATTTCTAATTGTACATTTTTCTTTTTAATGTTTTTAATGGAAATTTTATTAGATGTCTTCATACTGCAGAAATTAAATATGCTAAAATATATAGTGTTTTGTGTATTATGTGTATTGACTTGGTGCAATGTTAATCTAGATCTTTTGCCTGTTATTAAAAGAGGCAAAAACAGGATTTTGCTACTTCCTGAGATTCTTTCATAACTAACATGAAACAATTTTACAGATGCCTAATATTTAATACAAATTGAGTTGTATTGTTCCTAATCCCACACATGGAACATGCAGCTAGAGGGATTTAAATTATTTAAAAGAAATAGATCACATAAAAGAGAAGGTGGAATTGTACTATATATAAGAAATAACTACATCTCTACAGAAATAGAGCACAACAATGATGAAAACTGCCTTGAATGCATTTGGATCAATATAATAGGGGAAAAGTGACATTGCCATAGGTGTATAGGCCACCCAACCAAACAGAGGGAATAGATGAACTTTTTGCTAGTCAGTTAACTAAGGTATGTAGGAAGCACATCCCAATAGTGCGAGAAATAAATAGTAATAGATTTTAACTATCTTCACATCAACTGGGAGACAAACTCTGGACCAAGCAGAAGATCAAACAGGATCCTGAGAAACCTAGCAGACAACTTCGTCTCCCCAAAAGCAGAGAAGGGCACTAGAGGATCAGCCATACTGGACTTAATTCTCACTACCAATGATAGAAGGTGTTGAACTAAAGGAACCTTGGGGGAGAATGATCATGCAATATTGAAATTCAACATTATGCAAGCACAAACAATAGAACAAAGTCAAACTACAGTCTTGGATTTTAAGAGAACTAATTTTAATAAACTTACAAAGAGCTTGGGAAGAATTCCATGGATGAGAATCCTCAAGGGGAAAACAACCCAAGAAGCTTGGGAAATTTTGAAAAATGAAATTAGAGCAGCCCAATCTAGCACAATACCAACGAAGAAGAAAAATAACAGCTCTCAAAAGAAACCAGCATGGCTGCATAAAGAACTCTCTCATAAATTGAAAGACAAAAAAGACAAATATAAAAAGTGGAAAGAGGGGCACACAACTAAGGCAGATTGTCAGCAAATAGCCCGAGCCTGCAAAGATAAAGTGAGGAAAGCTAAGGCTCATAATGAACAAAGGCTTGCAACAAAACTAAAAAATAACAAAAAAAGCTTCTTCTAACATGTTAAAAACAAGAAAAAAATCAAGGAAATGACTGGTGGGAGAAAGTGGCAAGAAGGTGATAAGCAACAGGGAGAAAGCAGAACTACTTAATTTGTTTTTTGCATCTGTCTTTACACAAAGGGAAAAAAACAGTCCAACCTATCAAAAACAGCACCACAAAAAACAGATTAGGAACACAAGTTAAAATAGGGAAGAAAATGGTAAGTGAGTACCTGTCTACCCTAGACGAGTTCAAATCACCAGGACCAGATGGATTACACCCTAGGGTTCACTGAACTATATCTTTCAAAGATCCTGGAGCACTGGGGAATTGCCAGAAGACTAGAAAAGAACTGATGTAGTTCCCAGCTTCAAAAAAGAGGAAAAAATAGATCCAGAAAACTACAAACCTATCAGCCTGACCTCAATATCAGGGAAGATTCTGGAAAAGATAAGCAACGAATCAGTGAACACCTAGAAGCAAACAAAGTAATAACCAAAAGCCAACATGGGTTTGTCAAAACCAGATCATGCCAGACAAATCTTACTGCATTCTTTGATGAAGTGACAAAATTAGTGGACCAGAGGAATGCTGTCAATATAATTTACTTGTACTTCAGTAAGGCATTTGATAAAGTAGACCATAACCTATTACTTGATAAGATAGAAAACTCTGGGTTAGAAAGCATCACCACCAGATGAATTTATAACTGACTGACCAACCGCACTCAATGTGTAATCCTCAATGGAACTGCATCTATATGAAGGGAAGTATGCAATGGGGTATCCCAAGGTTCTGTTTTATTGTGCTAAATAAATAAATTAAATTGATGCAGATCTAATATTGCACCATGGTTAGCTTCTAAAACAGAGATGGAAGGTTGCAGAAATAAAGGGGAAAAGGTACGTGATCCTCCTACAAGTTAAATACTAGTCTTCTGATTGATACCTAAATGTTATATTTGTACCACACTATTTATTAAAACTAGCTTTTTGTTCACATAAGTGAAGTATATGTCTCTAAAACTTTTAATATATAAAACAACATGAATTATGGTAAAATTAAAAATTAAATTGAGAAGACTTTAACTGAAGTATAAAAATAGAAGATTTCTTATTTATTTAGTACTTTTTCATTATTTCTTAGAGGGTAGTGTTTGTTGTTTTTTACTAGATTAGCAGTTTTGAAAGTCTACTTGCTAAAAATTGTTTTTTCCATAATTAAATATTTTAAAATCTTTCTTTGCAGACAATGATGAATAACACCGTTTGGTGACATTCTAAGCAAAAGCAGGTGTATTGATTTTATTCTGTAATAATGAACTGTACAACAAAAATAACACCTTATTGGAACAGACTTAAAATCTTGTTGGTTGCAAGAAGAAAATGGAAAAAAACATGACTTTTTTCAGCATTTTATAAATATCTGTTGATATTTCAATTGAGCTTCAATTCTTCAGTAACACATTGAAGACTATATTCTGTTTAAAATGAATGACAAGGAATAGAAAGACTGACTCAATAATAATTTACCGTTTGAAAGTATTATGTATGAACAAGCACATGATCTAATAGCTATTACTGTTTTTTTCTTTTTACCTAAGCAGTAAAAAGAAACAAAATAATATATTTTTGTACTCCCAACAACCTTCTTAAAAATCTTGAATGCTATTGGTGGAATTTTTAAAGATGACTTTGTTTTCTGCATAGGATGACCATTTTTCAGTAATACTACTTGATTTTAAGTGCATACAACATGGAAGTAATTTCCCTGAAATTAGTGGAACATTTTACATGTATTTAATATAAACTTTAGTTTTGAATTTTTCTGTAGAATGTGATTGTAAAATTATTTACAAATCTCAGTATTTACGTCATGATCAGTTTATCATTTTTCTCTTTGAAATCCCTCAACTCAGTTTCAATACAGTTTTTGTCAGCTTGTAGCATTAAATGATTTTCCACTGTAAATCAAAAGAGCTTTCAGAATGGTTTCTTGTTAGAGTACTATGTACACAGCGAAGTCTGTGGCTTTTTTCATTCACCTGTTAAAAGGACATCCTAGCAAAAACAAATGCAGTATTGCTGTTATTTTGAAAGTTAGATGCATATTCTACAGCTGGGTTGCTTAAAAGGAAGAAGCTGGATTTTATTTCCTCCACTTTTCACTGAGAAGTAATTCTTTAGTGAGGAGAGAGAGAATTTCTGCGAGATGATGAATCAAAGCATTTATAGTATGTAACAGATAGTATTGACCAGCTGAATCAGCTATATAACAATGGTTTATGTTGAAAATATAATTCTGTATTTCCTGGCTAACAATGGAAAGTGGAATGTATATAAAATATAATTAAAATTTTAAAGTAATTATAACTATATGAAATAAATATTGGAGATGTTGTTTGTATGGTAGTTTGGATTTTCTTGATTTATGCAGCTAATGAATTTCCATATTTATATTGCAGGAAAAAGAAAATTAAAGCATATTTATATTTTATATTTTAAACTAAAATTTAATTTACACTTCAGGCAATTATAGAGAAATGTATACATATCTTTTATGAAAATAAATGTAGATTCCAGATGGCAAAAGGCAAGAAGCTTCCTTGCTGACTATATGATCATTAGCTGAGGTAGAAATTGCTATCTATGGAATGTTCCCTCCATAGTCAATGAACAAAATCTACAAGAATAGAAAATTTGCTGGATTTAAACTAATGTTCTAAACTAAATGGTAGAAAATAAAATTTAAAAGGTATTGTGTACAGTTTTTTCTTCATCTGTTGAATATTCCCTTAATGCAGTTTTAAGGCTCACAAAATAAATAAATAGCTTATTTTCAATTTGAAAATAATATAAGCAAAATCTCATTCACTTAAATAGAGGACTCTTAAGTATACTTGACACTGCACCCCGAAACTAGAATGTTATTAGTTTTATGTGGATTCTACAAAGGTTTCTAATTAACTGACTTCATAAACAGATGTACATTTTTAAAAAATATATACTGTCTCCAAGGTAATTTATTTGATACTTGATACTTACAAGGAAAGAAAACATTAAACAATTTACATGCATCTTAATAACTCATAACAATCTTTATTGTTAATTGCTGAACCCTTGAGCAAGGAATGATATGTGTCTAGATTGCAAATGAACATTATGAATACATGTATCTTTTTGCTGCCTAATTTTTCCTGATCATAAAATTGTATTTTAAATATTTAAAAGGAAAATATAGAAATTCTGCATGTAATAATTCGGTCTTAGCTTGGGGAAAATCCTGCTTGTAAATAGTTTTGCCTTGTCCAAATTGTGTTAATGTATCACAGCCATCTTAGAACTACTGCCTGCCATTCTTTGTAAAATTCATACTGTATAATCTCCCTTTGAAGGATAGGACTATCCAGATTCCCTTGGAATTATACACAGATAAAGAAATCCTACTTAGCCATCATTAGTATTGTATTATACCATGTTTTCCTGAAACGAAGACCTCACTGGATAATAAGCCCAATCAGGCATTTGAGCGCATGAGCTAAAATAAGCCCTCCCCGAAAATAAGGCCTTTGAAGCACCTGCGCAGCTGGTCCCCGCCAATTTACTTGGGGAGGGAACATGCCACACGCTCCCCACACACACCTGCCATCCATGCAGAATGGCCTCAGAGACCACTCCTGCAAACCCAGTGGCATGGCTGGGCCAACACCATGGTACAGAGTCGTGGGAAGCATGGCTGGAAGTGTGTGCACAACTGCAGGGGAAAACAGCTGAAGAGCAGCTGTGTTGCACTGCCACCAGAAGTCCCATCACCACTGTCACCTCCTTGTTCTTTGCGCTGGCCATGCACTTCGTTGCCTGCTGGTGCCACTCGCAGCCAGACCTGGCCAGGAGAGCAGCTTGCTGATGAGTGGCTGGATGGTGCTATCCTAACATGTTCCCCTCCCACCACTACCTTGGTCATCGTTGGACTCACCAGCTCTGACGGTTGCAGCTCTGTGCCCCCCCCCAGGTATGTCAAAGTCGCTCCTCCTGCACCTCAAAAAAAATAAACCTGCCCAAAAATAAGGCCAAGCACTGGATCTGGCCTCAAGCAGCATCAGCAGGTAATGGGGTGCAGCACAAAGAACAGGGTGGTGAACGGCGGTGACAGGACTTCTTCAGACCTCTTTTTTGGCCTGTAGTTTTGGGTGCAAGAAGCCTGCAGCCGCCACCTCTTTTTCAGCATGAGAAGCCTCCAGCCACAGCTGCCAGCTCGGCTCTGGCTGGCAAAGAGGCGGCGGCTGCAGGCTTCTCACGCTAAAAACTACAGGCCAAAAAAGAGGCCTGAAGTCCCATCGTCGCTGCCCTGTTCTTTTTGCTGGCTGTGCATATGAACCCCATTGCTTGCCGGTGTGCTTGTGCGACAGCACCCCATTGCCAGACCCAGCCAGGAGAACAGCCTACTGCACTGGAGAGACGGCATTGCAATGGAGCTGCTTGGAAGGCAGCTGAACTGCAGTGTCCCTTTAAGGTACTTCGACACTGGGAGGAGGGGGGATCATAAAGGGACAGGCTGCAAGAGTTGCCTTTTCTGCTGGTTCTGTGGGTGTGGCTTGGGTCATGTGACTGGGTGCGTGTGGCCAACCCAATGTCACTCACAGCAAGGTGCTGCCCCACCTTGCTGTGAGTGACATCAAGTTGGCTATGGCCACTCAATTACATGGCCCCCCCACCAAGCCACACTCACAGAACTGGTAATAGAAAAATTTGAATCCCACCGATGTTATTGAATTAAATGTAATCCCACCACCATTCCCATCCTATTTTCCTTCTTCCTTCAACTATGTTTTATTTTGATTGGATTTCTATTTTTATTCTTTTAAAGATATTTATGTTTTAGGATTTTAATGATTTAATGCTAGAAGCCATCCAGTCATTTGCTACAAGATGGGCAACAAATAAATTCAATAAATAAAATAAGAAAGGACACCAATCTCCTTATTCCCCTTCTTGTTCCTTGACTTTTATAATCTGAAGACCTGCCCCAGTTCTCTCAGGAAAGCAAGACTCATGACTCCATTTGGCTGACGCAGAGAATCTTTTACTGAAAGGAACTGGTTGCAGTAAAGTCATGCAGAATCTGGTGTTCTCATGCAAAATATAAAGCTATTCTTTTCATTTCCCCACTCCCACCCCCAACAGTCCCCCAGTCAGCCAATGCGATGCTGGTAAGATGTTTTGGAAAACAGATCTCAAACTGGTAACATTCCATTCTCAGGGTAAACGGCCTTGAAGATCCTGGTACAAGCTGGTTTAGCGGTGATCTGGTTTCATTGTCACTTCCCCCTCTCTATTTCCCATGTTTGAAGTAATAACATTACCCAATAACCTGCCCCCCCTTCCCTAATGGCAGGGCCCCAGCGAGGCACAGCCAGTGATAGTGGACCTGACATGCTACCCCCTGAACATAGACATTAGTCCTGTAGAAACAAAAAAAATAAAAGGGAGAGAGAAATGCAACACAGTTAAATAATAAGGTTATTTATGTTTATTGGGATACTGATTGTGGAAGAGTTTTAGGAGTTTGGCGGCTTTAACATGGCACTGGTCAATCCACTTGGTTTCGGAAGGGGGAAAGTCTTTCCATGCAATTAAATACTGTATCTTCCTTTGATGACTAAGGGAATTAATGGATCAAATCATGATGGGGGACAGGGAGGTAGGTGTAGAGCCCAGTTGAGTGAGAAGCAGGCCCAAGGTTTGCAGGGACTCAGCAGGTGGGAAAGCAGACAAGTGTCTGCAGGGATCCGGGGCAGGCCAGGTGGGAGCTGGGGGGCGGGGTGTAGCAAAAATAATTATGAGTTTAAAATTTTAAACCTGTGCTAGGCCAGCTGCACTTAATGATCCATGTGGCTGCTTAATGATTACAACAGAGAGAGCAGTGATTGGACTCCTTAAGCAAGGTGATCACATGAATGCCTTGCTTAACGTCCATCACAGCTTTGACTGTAATGGACAGGCAGCATTATAGTCATAAGTTGAGAACTAAGACTTAGATCGGGCAATTGAAGACTCAGAGAGTGACTTTCCATCAACAGCTCTTTATTTACAATGAACAGCAACCAGCGATCACTCGCCTACAATGCTTACTTACATACAATCTCTCAACCAATCAGCGGTTAGCATTTTCCCGCCCAAACGGAGGACCTTGGAGGAAACCTCCTAAATGATTGACAGTCCCAATATCTAACATCCCTCCCCTCTTATTTATTTTTTATTTTATTTAAATTTCTATGCCGCCCTTCTCCCGAAGGACTCGGGGCAGCTCACAATATAAAACATAGATAGTATAAAAACATATAGAAGACATATAAGACATGTAAAACATATAAAAC
>JANHFM010001385.1:83156-95753 GCA_032468115.1 Grayia smithii | reverse complement strand
GGGAGAAGGGCGGCATATAAATACAATAAATAATAATAATAATAATAATAATAATAATAATAATAATAATAATATTCCTGGAGGCTGATCCACCTGCCAATCAGCTTTTTTCTTATTTTCCTCCCCAAAAACTAGCACCTTAGTCTTATACTCCAATGCATCTTACAGTCCGAAAAATACGGTATCACTTATTTCAAAGTAAATACACTTAGGATCAATTGATAAATACGCAAAATTCCTCTGCACTACAAAGTAAACATTTCGAATACAGTAACATGGATCAATTGTAAAGGAATGTATAACTTACAACAGCTGCTGCAATTCTGTGGCAAAATGTGTTTGAATATTCCTAAACATACATTTATTATACAAATTGGCATTATATTCTTGCTATATTATGAATGCAGTTTAAAGGATTTTCCTTGCTGCCTTGTTTTTAATAGGGAATTCTTAAAATCCGATGAAATGTTCCTTTTAATTCTGTAGTTGTTTCATTTGAATGGCAACATACCTGTACATTATTTTACAGATGTTCTAAAATGTTAATTTTGTATGCAAGGTTTTCCCAAAGCATGAGGAAGTATAATTAAAGTGTAACTATGTAATTTTGTTTAGTTTTTGCCTGTTGAATAGGAAAAATCCTGGGTTCTATTATTATTCCTGAAGCATTAATAACAATGTCCCTTTCCAGCACAAATGAATCCATGCCCTTAAGTTATCTTGGTTCTGCTTTTTTTCTTTGATGAAAATTTCTTTTTACATCCATATTAACAAATTAATGGCAAAGTCCCCCTATGAAGTTGACAGAATTGCTTATATAGTAGTTTATTAAATCACAGTACCACATAATTAGTTAACAGAATACATTTTTGACATATTCTGAAAGCTAGTGACAATTCTTTAACTATGACTCCAATTTCTATAGTCTGTGTTTGGAAAAAATTGTTCAAGCTTTCTGAAATCTGAAGAGATTTTTTCATGAAATATGAGCACTCATATCTTGTAATGGCTATGCAATTATCTGTAATTAGAAATGTACATACCGGTATATACATACACACATATGTATGCATGTATTTTTTAATAGTTTTAGGACCTCTACCAATTACTGTATTGCTATGTTGCTAAATTGAAACTGCCAAATTGTGGGCGTCGCTAAACGCAGCTAAAAACAAGACGGTGCTGAAGAGATGTCGGTCAGGGAAGTCTTTCAAATGATGGCTACGCCTCTTGCAGACTAAGGACCGCCCATTCTGGGTGAAAGAAGCCACGGCCTAGGCCCTAGGGACTTTTTTCAAAGAGAAGAGGGACTTCAAGAAGGCTTCTAATCGACTCTCTTCGCTTTCCAAGAAGCAGATTAGAAACGCACTCGCTAGTTAAGGGCGACTAAACGACCCGAGGCCCAGCCAGCATTGGCCACGTCTCGGTCACGTGATCGCCCACTCGCTAAACCCACTGTCTCCCGGCCTTTTCCCCCTGTCCGCTCTTCCGCCCTGCTCGCTTTAGGCGGTAGGTACAATTACCGCGGTCGGTGGTTACGTGCCGTTCGTGTTGGGATGCGTGGCCCGAGGTTGTGGCTTTGCTACCGGGTTGCATCCCTGCAGCGTCCGAAGCTGCGGCTTTATGTCATTGCAGCTTGAGTGGAACGCTGCGTTTGGACAACGAGATTTTCGGGCTGTGAGGGTAACGAGTTTGAGTGTTACATTGTAGGCTAGCAAGATGTGAAAGCACTGTTGGCCATCACATGGGCGAAAAGCACATCTGGGCTCGAAAAGCTGGTATTAAATTTCATTCCATGACTGAAAACAAAGAAGGTGGTACTTTTACTGGAAATAGTTGTGCGGCGCTGCAGGAACCGCTTAACTATATTGATATTTAATTCTTATTAAATATCAATTATTGATATTGATTCAATATTATATTAATATATTTAATATATTGATATTTATATTGATATTTAAGTCCTAACTCCCGTGTTCAGCCTGTCTCCAAACTGGGGTCCTCTGAATGAGGTGGATTTTGGTTCCATCGCTGCAACCAACACAGGGCCGGCTAGTTCTTCAAGCCAGCTGGAGGGTGCCAGATTGGAGAAGATGGTCACAGATTAAATAATGTTGAATCCTAACGGATTTAGGACCACTGCTCTGTGATTTAGAAATATAGCATTCAGCTAAATAGGTAACAAAATAACTACTTCATAAAATTAACATCAAACTGCTTTTAGCACAAAGAAAAGTAGCTTCCTTGATCTAAATATCCTCAGCCAGAAATCAACTATTTAAAACGTTGTTGTGCTGTGTATTTCTTACTAAACACTTCCAAGAAATATATGGGGAATATTTTGAAATACAAATCCTATAATCCTATAATCTGAACATTGCCCCTGTTATATGTGTCTGGGGTCTGCTATAACCTGAAGTTATAGCTGCTGCAGGACACACATTCATTTGCCAATATAACTGACCACAGAAACTGCCCTGCAAACATTTTCCTCTGACCAATGGCTCCCCACCAGCTGTAGGCCTGGTTCCCATCCTATCACATCCCACACACTCATCTTCACTTATCTTTTGAAAAGTTCGGGAGCCTTCCATAGTACTGAAACAAGTCACTTTGTTGCACGGCTGCATGATTCGATTATGCAATCTTCTGCAGTGTTGTGAAACCTCATTAAGAAAACAAAGTTTTCTCATAACTGCCATTTTGTACCCATCCACAAATGGGCATGGGCAAAATGGCAGCCATTTTGGGGTCACCACCACCCAGCCCAGGGACAATTCAATCCATTTTGCTGATTTATAAAGTCGCGCTGTGCTGTAGCAAGATTCTGAAATTGCTCCACTGGTTGAGCAACCAGGTGACCTGTTCTAGTGATATGCAAGGCTTTGGAGCTCTTCAAAGGGTAAATGAGAAGAGTATTTAGCCATGTGGAGTGGAATCAGGCCAAAGGCTTGGGAGGATATGGTGGGAGTGGGAAAAGGCCTGTGGGGACCCAAAGGGCATGAAAAGGACAGGCTGTCTTAACAGCATTATGGGCCTCGGGCAAAGCAATGTACTGAGGCCCCTACAACAATTACAGGAATAAAAATATAAATGGTTGATAAAATTAAACATATACTTGCATGTTAGTATTAATAAAAATTGCAGTAAAATGTAATAAATATGTTGCTGTATTTATATGATACAAGTGCATTGAAGGATTAACATACACAGATTAGTATGGGGCCCCTATGCAAGTGCTCATCAGACCCATGCATTAAGACAGCCCTGGAAAAGAAACATGGGGTATCTTGGGGAGTGGGGAAGGCCTTGGGAAGGCAGGGGCAGCTGGACCTGCGCCTGTGCCTGTGCCTGTGTTAGGCCGCCAAGGCCCTCCCCCACCTCCAAGGCAACTTGTGCTCCACTTAATAACCTGCATGTTAATTTAATAATTCAATGGGGAGAGCAGGGATGGGGGAGTTGTTAAGTGGGTGACTTCACTTAATGATTGTTATGACATGCAACCATAGTGGGCAGCAGGGGTGGGTTCTACTTACCTTTACTCCTGGTTCGCAACGGGAATGTGCACGCTACTGTGCATGTGCAGAAGCTTCTGCGCATGTGCAGATTTCCCGTGATGACGTTGGGGCAGGTGGGCAGAGCCTCCCACTGGTTTTATTACCAGTTCTATAGAACCTGACAGAACCGGGAGCAACCCACCACTGGTGGTCAGGCTCCATTATGGTCATATCTCAAGGATTATCTGTATATATTGCTGGGCTTTATGGAAAACAAGAAGTTTAGCTAGCTGTATCTTTGGCTAAACCTATCAGGGACCTTTTGTGATCTTGTTCCAAATCAACAATAAAAAACTGGTTTGTTATTTCAACCAGTTCAGGCTATGGTATTGTTGATAGTTTATTCTGCTTTCTGATGTCTGAAGAAAAGAAAAAAATGCCTCTGGTAGAGAACAAGCATAGTTGAATATTAAATTCACTAATTACCCAGTTGTTTAAGTTCAATAAAAATGGCAAATATTGACAATGGCATGACAATGAATGGCTTTGTCATCCATGCCCTTTGCAGCATTTATAATTTTAAATTTCATTCCAAACAGATGTAATTCATAACCATTACAAGGACAATGTGGGTTGTGGTTACCCAATGTTTACATTTAAGAGGACTATGTAAATATACAACATGTAGTCTTCAAGGGTTGAAAGAAATGAGTTGTAAGACAGTTAACCACACAGATACAGAATAATAGAGTTGGAAGGGATTTTGGAGGTCTTCTAATCCAATCCAAGCAAGAGACCCTATACGAGGGCTGTTAAACTCCCAGCTCATGAACTGCATGCATGACATGCTGGCCACGCCCACGTCAGGTTTAGCGAAGGGGGGAAAAGTCCGGACATGTCATGTGATGCCCCCATGACAATGTGAGTTTGACACCCATGCCCTATACCATTTTAGACAAATAGCTCTCTAGTTTTTCTTAAAACCTCCAGTGTTGGAGCATCCACAATTTCTGAAAGCAAGGTGTTCCACTGATTGATTGTTTTTATTGTCAGGAAATTTCTCCTGGGTTGCTTCTCTCTTTCAGTTTCCATCCATTGCTTCTTGTATTGCCTTCTGGTGCTTTGGAAAATAGGTTGACCCCTTCTTCTTTGTGGCAGTCCCTCAAATAATGGGACATTGCTATTGTGTCACCCCTAGTTCTTTTTTTCACTAGACTAGACATACCCAGTTCCTGCAACCATTCTTTATATATTTTAGCTTCCAGCCCCCCAATCATCTTTGTCGCTCTTTTTTGCACTTTCCAGAGTCTCAACATCTTTTTTATATTGTGTGACCAAAACTGGATGCAGTATTTCAAGTGTAGTTTACCAGGACATTATAAAGCTGTAGTATCACTTCTCGTGATCTTGATTCTATCCCTCTGTTAATGCAGTTTAGGATTGCATTGGCTTTTTTGGTGGCTGCAGCACACTGCTGATTCATTTTTAAGCAACTGTTCACTAGGACTCCAAGATTTCTCTCATAGTTACTGCTTTTAAGCCAAGTTTCACCTAATCTTGTACATTTGGTTTTTCTTGCCTAACGGTAAAATCTTATTTTTTTAGCTTGCTTAAACATAACAAATACATTGGAGAAATTACTTTCTGCATATATAGAAAACTCTAATGCAAATAAATTACTCCTTTGATGCCCGAACATAGGATACATCGTTTGTGCATTTTCATTTTTTAAAAAAAATGTTTTCATTATACAATTTTCTTCATTTTACAGCACAGTTTGTACTTTGCAATGTCTCTATACTGGCTTGTATCCATATTTTTTTTTTTTACATTTATATATACTATTGTATTTACATTATATATTTATCATTGTAAATATTTTTTACATTTTGCATTTTTGTGACATCTTACCGTAATCTAATATTATATACAATAAGTATTCTTCATCTTTCTTTATACTTATACTTATTTCTAATTTCTATTTCATTAATTGTCTTTCATTGTTAATTTTCTAATCTTTGCATCTACTCTCAAGCCCATTTGTGCATTTTCATATGGGACACAAAATAAGACACAACAATGGCTAGCATTTCCAAAGAAATGTAAGGCAATGCACAGAAAGTAGAATGGTGGAAAATCCTGAGGTTGGCACTAATGAGTCAAGCTGATTTTGTACATTCTCCCTTCATACTTAAGAGACTGGAATAACATGGAATATTTCCATTGACTACTATTACAGTACAGTACTGTGTTAGGCATGTAAGAGAGCTACCCTGTTTTCCCCAAAATAAGACATCCCCTGATAATAAGCCCAATCGGGCTTTGAACACATGGTAATAAGGCCAAGCATTTATTTCAGGGTTCAAAAAAAAATAAGACAGGGTCTTATTTTCAGGAAAACATGGTAGTTTGATCTAGTGGTTAAGGCACCAGTCTAGAAACTAGGAGTTCTAGTTTCTAGTGAGTTCTAGTCCTGCTTCAGCCATGAAAGCTGGCTTGGTGACTTTGGGCCAGTCATTCTCTCTCAGCCTATGATGTCAAGCTTGGGCTTGACAAGCCAGCCGGTCTGTCCCTGTTACAACTAAATAGAAGAACATTTGGTTGATCTGAAAAAAAGTGAATCCTGCACTTGTGGAAAAATGCTAGGAAGAAAAAAAAATTGTATTAGGAATGTAATACTATAGTCAAGAGGCTCAGCTAAATTAAAAATCCCTGACTTGTATCTGATCTCTGTCATGAATTTAAAGGATAATCTTTGATATCCTCTTGCAGTTTTAACTTTTTAAAATGCTACATAGAGGTAGTCCTCAATTTACAACAGCTTGTTTAGTGAACATTCAAAGTTACAATGGCACTGAAAAAAGTGATTTATGACTGTTTTTACACTTATGATTGTTGCAGCATCTCCATGGTCACAACTGACTCCTATTTATGATGGTTGCAGTGTCCCAAGATCATGTGATCACCTTTTCCAATCTTCTGGCAAGCAAAGTCAATGGAGAAGCCAGATTAATAATGGTATTACTAACTTAACAACTGCAGTGATTCACTTAATAACTATGGCAAGAAAGGTCGTAAAATGGGGCAAAACTCACTTAACAAATGTCTCACTTAGCAAGAGAAATTTTGGACTCAATTGTGGTCGTAAGTTAAGGACTACCTATATTAAAATAGATATTTGTGCCTATTATCTTCACAGTGCAGATGAAAACTGACTTTTCAAGTCAACTTTTGCAAGTGTTAGGAAGAATTTCTGCAGAGTATAAAAAGGCTTGGACATAATCTCAGAGTATGGCCAATGACCTTTGGTACATTGGAAATTAAATGTGGTGATATTTTCAAATCTGAATGGAATCAGAATCCATTAGACTTAATAATCAGAGAAATGACCTACAAAGTCCCTTCCAACTCTTAATCTGTAAACCTGCAAGTTGATGATAGTCCCTTTTACTCCATTTTTGGAACAGATTTTATAATATATATTCTAAATAATTGTAGAAGTAGAAACAGGAAGATTTTATGTCATATGCAGGAGCAATATATGTCTATTAACTATTAATAATAGTAATTATTTGTCAATTATATTTTGGAGATGTCACAAGTTTGTGTCATTTTTGGAGGTTCTCGGGGAATTGGTCAGGCTGTCGCACAGCTCCTAGCACAGAAAGGATATTGCCTGGCTGTTATAGCAAGAAATCTGGACAGGGCTCAAGCTACTGTGGATAGATTAGAAGGTAAGTACCAGTAAGTATTGATATTTGTTTTTCACATATACAGTACTTTAGCATATGGAACTACTAAAACAGCCCATTATTTAATGGAAATTTGCTAAATTGTTTTAAATTGGAGACATTTCCCCATTTTTTTAATGGAGAAAAAGTGTTATGTTGGATTAATATCCTGTTGTTTGATCAGGAGCTGAAGGCCTGGATATATTTTAACAAAATAATATTTTTCACTAATGAATACTGTTCAGAAAAAAATTGCATCCTTACTGTTTGATGTTTTCAGTTATCTAAATATTACTACTACTTCTTATAATAGTTCCACTTTAAGAATTGCAAACCTGATTTTGAATAATTTACATGTCATCATGAATTTCATTTTAACACAGCAGGTCATCTTGCACTGAGTTGTGATATCACCAAAGAAGAAGCCATCCAAAAAACATTTAAAGAAATAGAGAACAAATTAGGTCATATACGCTATCTGGTTAATGCTGCAGGTATCAACAGGTTAGTTTCACATATTATAACATATGAAAATGCCTTGTATAAAAAGCAGCATGCACTTTATTTTGTTTTAGAGAATAAAATACAAAAAATATAGAAAAAATATAGATACCCTGTTTTTCCCCAAATAAGACATCCCCTGATAATAAGCCCAATCGGGCTTTTGCGCACATGGCAATAAGGCCAAGCGCTTATTTCAGGGTTCAAAAAAATATAAGACAGGGTCTTATTTTTGGGGAAACAAGGTAGAGACATAGAGACACACACAGAGAGAATAGTTATAGATTACAGATTAACAGAATTGGGAGGGACTTTATAGGTCATCTAGTCCAACCCTCTGCTCAAGCAGGAGACCCTATACCATTTCTGACAAATGGCAGTCCAATCTTTTCTTGAAAGTCTCAAGTGATGAAGCTCCCACTTCTTTACAATAGTTAACACTGAGGGGTCTCTGAGCTTGCTCGTTTTCTTGCAGACATTTCATTACCCAAACTAGGTAACATCATCAGTGCTAGTAAGGAGTGCTGTTTGCTGTTAGTTTATATTCTAGTGGCTTGCCTGTCAGTGTTGGTGGGGGTGGTCTTAGAGATTTTTTGGCTGGGCTGTTTGCTATTAGCTCTTTGGCAGTTTCTTGATTGAGGTATTGTTTACTTGCTTGGCCTGATGTTAACCTTGGAGTTAATCTATGCTCATCTGAGTTGTTGATTGCTGGAGGAGAAGTGCTTGAGTTTATTTGTTCCCTTTTGGGCTTGTTGATTGTCTCTTTTTGCATAGTCCATAGATGTTAATGTCTGTGTGTCTATTGATGGCTAATTTATCATAGTGCCAGACTTCTAGAAATTCCCTGGTTTGCTTAGGATGTTTTGTCTGTTATGCTGATTCCATTTGATTGTAGTTGTCTGTTGGTGGTTTCTGAGATATTCTTGATGTATGGCAGTGTAATTCTTTTTAGGGGTTGTGTTGGTTGTGCTGTATTGGGTTGAGTGGTCAGGGACTTTTTGATAAAATTGCGTGGATATCCATTTTGTTGGAATATGTTGTATAGATGCTCCATTTCTTTTTTCTGCTGTTCTGGGTTGCTGCAGTGCATTTGAGTTCATCTAAATAAAGTCCTTATACAACTTCTCTTGTGAGAGGTTTGGTTGTTGCTTTGGTAGTGGAGCACCTGGTTATATGGGTGGTTTTTCTGTATACTTGTGTTTCTAGCTTGTCATTTTGGTCTTGACTGATCAGGATGTCCAGGAAGGGTAGTGAGTTGTTGCTTTCTTCTTCTTTAGTAAATTGGATTCCTTTAAAATTTTATTGATAGTTCTGTGGGTATTCTCTAATTAGTACTTTTTTATTATGGTGAAAATGTCATCTATGTATCTGATCCATATTTTGGTTGTATTTGTTGAAGTGCTATGGCTTCTAGAAATTTTATGACAATCTCCACTATAAGTCCTGCAAGTGGTGATCCCATAGATTTATCTTTAATTTGTTGGTAAATTTGTCCATCAAAGCAGAGGTTTATGAGATCTAAAATCCTCAGTGTTTCAATCTTCATGTATTCAGTTAAGTTAGGTGTGCAGTGGAACAGATGAGAAGCAGCAGACCCATTCTCCCAGGCTTCTATGGACACCCCAAATTACAGAAACCTGACATACCCCTCCATCCAATCATATCACTACCAGGGACCCCTACATACAACATTCCAAAAGAATTAGCAAAAAGGCTTGGGCACCTCACAAGAGGAAGCAAACACTCCATTAACACTCCATTACAGTGCCTTCAAACAATTAGGGATGTGACAATAGATGAGGACAAAATCATGGCCTCATTTGATGTCACAGCCCTGTTCACATCCATAGATCCAGAATTAGCACACCTGACTTAACCAAATACAGGAAGATCGAAACATAATCTTGACATATCCTTTTAATTTTCTTGAATCTATAAACTGATAACATGCTAGACAGAATTATATAGAGTTTTCTGTACATCACTTTTATATTAAAAGATATCTAAACTTCTGTAAGACTTCAGAACTTCAAATATATTGCAATTACAATATGATAGTTTAAGCCGGGGATCGGCAATGTGCGGCTGTAGAGCCGCATGCGGCTCTTTGGGCCTCTTCTGCAGCTCCCTGTTGGATGATCCCACCACTGTTGGCCCCTCCTCTCTCCCTCACTGCTCGCCTGCCCTGAAAAGAGAAGGGCAACTGTGACGGATAGAGACTCACTCCGTATTCCAGAGCGGGAGCGAAGCGCCCCTCTACTTGCCTCTTTTTCCGGCTCTTGGTGCTGTGCGCACCTTGGCCACCGGGGGAGACGCATGACTTTGTGCCGAGAAACTGGCTGGGCCACCCGGCTGCAGCCGATGCTGCGTGCTGTAATGGGCTCCAGGCAGAGGAGGAGGGGACGCTGTCTTCCCCATTGTGCAGCATGCTAAGTTTAAATGCAAGAACAGCAAGCAGCCACAGAGGCGATGAGAGGAATATGGGGAGACGCGCCCCAGTCAGTGTCTCGGGGTGGAGAAAGTTGTGCGTATTCCTCTCCCCGCCTCTGTGGCTGCTTGCTGCTCTTGCACTTAAACTTAGTGCTCTACACAATGGGGGAGATGGTGTCCCCTCCTCCTCCTCCTGGAGCTCATTATGACACGGAGCATCCGCTGGGGCAGCCCAGCCAGTGTTTCAGGGTGAAGAATGTTACGTGTCTCCTAACAAGGGCTGGAAAAAGAAGCAAGTAGAGGGCCACTTCGCTTCTGCTCTAAAATACGGAGCGAGTCTCCATCCGCCTTCACTGCCCTTCTCAGGGCAGGCAAGGAGTGAGGAGGGGTGGGGGGAGAGTAGCCAGCTGACAGGAAGCCACAGCAGGGAGACAAAAAAGCTTATAATGACTCTTGATTTAAAATTAAATCATATGGTAAAAGGCACCCAAAGAAGAAGAAAGAACAACATCAGAAAAAAAAAACCAACCCTCACCTGTTTTTGGAAATGATTCAAGAGGGAACCTGGGCGCGCGCACACACATTCACACACACACGAGGGAGAGAGGGGAAAAAGATGAGAGAGAGAAGGAGAGGGAGAAAGATGAGAGAAAGAGAGGGAGAAACGAGAGAGGGAGGGAGAAAGATGAGTGAAGGGAAAGATGAAGGAGGGAGGGAGAAAGATGGGAGATATGGAGGAGAAAGGGAGAAAGAGGGAGAAACATGAGAGGGAGGAAGAAAGAGAAACACGGAGGGGGAGAGAGGGAGAAAGAGATGAGAGAGGGAGAGAAAGAAAGAGAGGGAGAAAGATGAGAGAGGGGGGAGAGAGAGAGACTTGTTTAAAAAAAAATACCTGGAGCCACAAAACCTGAGTAGGCATGACTGAGGGGGTGTCATGTGCTTGGGTGGGAGTGAGTGATGTCGAGTTGGCCACGCCCACCCATATTTTGTAACTCTTGGTGTTTGGTTTTCTGTGGGAAACGGGCCCAAGTGGCTCTGAGTGTTTAAGGTTACAGACCCCTGGTTTAAGCAAAGAGATGTAGGTAAAATATGGAAATATACAAAGTGATAAGTTAATTCTTAATTAGCAACGTTCTTTTAATATATATAGTAAGTAAGTTGAGTACACAACTTCATAATGAAATTATTAGAATAAATTCAGAATTGACCAACTATAATCAATTAAATACAACTGAGATTTTTTCTTAATTCCAGGGATGGACTACTATTGCGAACCAAGTCTGAAGATATGATGTCCCAGCTTCAGACCAATCTTTTGGGAACCATGTTGACATGTAAAGCTGCTGTAAAGAGTATGATTCAACATCAGGGTGGTGCTATTGTTAATGTTGGTATGTCTACCTAAGCAAACTTGGATTCACTATTTTAGTATTATATTTAATACATTATTTTTCTGGAAATAACGTAAGCAGTGTTTAAAAAATACTCTTGCATAAGTTAATGTATTTGAAAGTTATTATAAAAGTTATGCCTAATTTTCTCCAGTGTGCTGCTTGGAGAATCCAAGCAAGGGTTAACTTCAGTCCTATTGCCAGAGACTGAGTTGTAGGTTTTTCTTGGCCACATCTCCCTTGTCCAGCTGGGCTTCAGTTTTTCAACTCAGTCCAGCAAGAGAGACATAATTACTTTGTTCTAATAACTCAAGTCTAGGACAATAGGATTTTGCTTGGATTCTTCAATAAGGAGATAATTAGGGTGGAGAACGATTCACAGCCTTGGGCTTTTGCTACCCCGGAGAAGCCTGCATGCTATGGGTGAGTGTGCTGCTTTTCCCCGGCAAGTCTGGCACGACCACCACCCTGAAGAGGGCAGCAAGGACACGCAGCTAATCCAGGACCAAACAGTGAGTGAGGATCCCCTGTGGTGCAGGCTCCTGGATCTCTTAACCATCAAGCCTCTGGTGAGTGTGCTGGTGCCCGCGTTGTGGGTTAAGATTGCCACCACCTTGTTTTCCACAAAGGGGGGTGGCTCCAGAATCAATGTCCGTCTTGAGAGACATACTCTGTGACTTGTTAATGGCCCAATCTGCGTGGCGCTGGGAGAGCTTGGAACATGAGGAGAAGCAGAGTGCTTTGAGTTGTGAGGTTGCCAGGTTCAGCGCTGTGTTTTTTCGGGCGGCTGGGAGCTTTACTTGGAAGGAGGGGTGCTAGGAGAGCCAGAATCCCCTCTCATGCCTTCTTTTGTTATCAGCTGTGGTGTGGCAGAGTGCTCAGAGCTGCAGCATTGCTGGGCTTAGCACTGTTTTTTTCTGTGTGGAGGCTTGCAGCCTTGGAATTGGCAACGCAGTGCTGGGAGAGGCAGTTCTCCGTCAAGGTTGGAGACATCATCCAGACATGGGTGGTGCTCTTTCTTCAGTTTTAAAGGACTGAGCCTGCCAA
>JANHFM010001384.1:0-11815 GCA_032468115.1 Grayia smithii | reverse complement strand
CCACAAGTCTTAAAGTTGCCAAAGTTGGAGACCCCTGATCTGGGACACAGTGGAACAACCTTTGCCCATCCCTGGGAAATGTCAGTATTGGTGGGGGGAGGGGGGGAATGAAGTGGAGCAACTGTGAAAAAGCTTCAAAGCTGAACATCCACATCTGGAAGAGTACTCAAATATATTTGCCTGGAAGGCCAGATTTGCCACTCAGTAAGAACTCAGCAGTATATATTCTGGGTCTTTCCTCCTCCCTCCCTCCCGGATGGCACAAACCTAGCAAGACATTTGCTCCCTCCCCTCCCCCCACCTTGCAAATCCCTATCGTGCTTCAATCTCCTCTGTTTTGAGCTGATTTGTCAATACCTCTCATTGTAGGCAAGGTGATTGGCTTCCTTCACTGGGCTTTGTAGCCCTGGGGGTGGGGGGCACACACCATATTCATCAGTGGGATATATTCATCAGTAGAGCAAGAATGAGCAGGATCTGGCTTTGAGACTCTGCCCAGAATTCTTTAATCTGATTTGTCTGCTTCACCTATACCCCATTTCTACACCTTCTTAGTTTAAACAATGTACAATGAAGAAACAAGGGAAGACACTAAGGCAGGAATAGCTCTAGAGAGGAGGAAGCAAGCCTTGTCAGGAAGAGGTAACTGGCTGGGTCCCCTAGAATAGGGTAACTGAAACTGACTAGTTGCCGGGTAACTGTAGCCTCTTCCAGGACGAAGTGATTGAAACTGACAGGTATAAGGAAGCTGGCAAACGGACAACAGCAAAACAATTCCTCATCCGTAATTTGTTTCTGGAGACTGGAATAAAGAAAAACAGAACTGCTTCACCAGAAGGTAAACTGTACATTTCAAAACTGAAACATTAGAACAATGAAGAAGAACAAAAAAACACTCTTGCTTTTTTCCAAAAAGAAATAATGGAGATCTATTAATTTCAGAACATTGTTAAAGAGGAAGGGTGCTAATACATCCTTTTGTCTTTTCCAGAAGAAACACCAACACACACACACACACACACACACTTTTGCTTTGTGGAAAGCTAGAAGAGAAACTGATGTAAAAATAGGAAGATGCCTGGTACAAAGGGACCACTGCTGAGGACAAGTGTGGAGAGAAAACAGCTGCAACAGTAGCTGTCTTGTGTCCAGAGGGAGGGGGCTCATTTGCACCTTCCAATGCTCTCCCAAACATCTCTGATCACACCCACAGCAGGTCAGCCGATTTTATCACAAACATAAAGAGTGGCAAGGGTTACACGTTTTGCAGCAGTGGTGGGATAGTGTCAACTTAAGAGGAAAACTATTGTTTTAATGGGTATTCCTAGTGATATCTTGAAATTGTTATGGGCTGGGGCAATATGGGAAAATGGTTGTTAGGTCAGGACTGTGCCCTGTTAACCTTCATGTCAGGAGAGTGAATCAAAACCAGTGAACATCAATAATTTAATTAGCATAAAATTAGGGATGAGTTGCATGCTACTCATCCTCCTTGTTGGAGAAGCTCTCATCCCCCCAACTACATATGTAGGATTGGGTGTCATTTCCCATCCAGTAGTGTGGAATAAAAACTCTACATCTGCTAAGAAGAAAGCTTGATGAGGGACTATTTTCTGTTTGGAAAAGAATGTTTACTTATGTATGCATGTACACCCACACCCCACACCTTTACACAGTGTAGAACAGAGGTCTTCAAACTTGGCCGCTTTAAGACTTGTGGACTTTTAACTCCCAGAATTCTTCAGCCAGCTATACTGGCTGGAGAATTCTGGCAGTTGAAGTCCACAAGTCTTAAAGCGGCCAAGTTTGAAGACCTCTGGGGTAGAAAGTATCACATATTTCTCCCCAAGGTTTGATAGCATCCTATCCAGTCACCTGTTAACTCTCTCATTTGGTTTTGTTGCACTTCACATCTTCCTTCCCCAACCATCTTGTTGCTTTCTAAATATTTGCCAAAGCAGCCAGCTAACCCAATTAGCAGGCTCCCTCCCCCAAGTTGTCTACACAATCCCTGATCTTTAGAAAGGGGAGGGGAAAAAACATCTGTGTGCATGTGTGTTTAAAAAGCAAGTGCTTTGAGGTCATTTGTGGGTTCCTAGAGATTACAAGAGGGCTGGAGCCCTTCCAGATTGCAGACAGTTTGAGATGTTGAATTTTCCGATGAGTATTTACCATCATAACTAATTTAAGGTCATTATTAAATACAAATTCTCAGCAGGGCTCCTTAATGATAGAACACGTTGCTAATTAGAGAGTTTAGGCTGTGTTTTGGCGAGGCAGTCTAGAGAGATGGCATTGTGTTCTGCATGCAAAGGCAGATTACCAAGAGTGGGGAGTGATGAGAAGCACCAGAATGAGCAGAAGCAATCCTTAAGGCCTCAGACGAGGGAAAGCTCAAGCAGCAGCAGCAGCAAATAGGCAGCACTCTTCCTTCTGGGATGGATTCACAGGACCACACATCCTCTGAGGGGGGCACAGCTTGCCCCGCTCTCACAATTCTTTTACACAAAGGGCAGGACTTCAAATATCCCCAGAGCTTGGCTGTGGCCCCCACATCTCCACGTATTTCCAATCAACTGTAAATGTTTAATGCGGCCAAAGAAGAACTTTATAGGTGTGATTGGAAAGTAATTGTGCAAATTAGGTTTCTTTTCAATAAAAGAACAAAAGAAATCAGCTTTGTCTTGGCTCCATCATTTTTCTTTTCTTTTTTGGAGTGGAGCCCCTGATCAAGCATGGTCCTCAACCCAGAGGAAGGATGCCTTAGTCTTCAGAGCTGGCAGCTTCCATGGTGGCTGTTTGATCACCTGGAATATTTCCATGAGTTGCCAACTCATTTTTTCCCCCACCTGAGCTAACTCACAACTGCAGCTAGAATGAAGCGGTGGAATGGACAGTAGGATCTTAAAAAATAAAAATAAAAACAAAAGGTTTCCCTACTCAAAAAATAATTTCATTCATCTGCAAAGCTAGGCCTTTTCTTGATCTTTTAACTTTTTGTTCATATGGATCTTAATGTGAAAAAAAGCTTGCAGAAATGATATCTTTTCTCTGAAATCTGAAACAGGTTAATTTCTGTCCAACACAGCTCTGAATATCTCTTAATTCAATTGAACAGGAGTGCCATTTCAGTAGGGTTTGCAGGCCTTACGTAATCATCTCATAAGCCTGAGGATTTATTATTTCCCACGCTGATCATTCCAACTGGATGACCTGTAGCTTAATTTTTGCTAGATTTCATTTTTGAAAAAAAAATAATAAGGAAGCTGTCTTTTTTAAAAAAAATATTGCTAAAGACTTAGAAGTACTACTCTTACTGCATCTGATAGACCATAAGATAAATCTTGAACACATTGTTCAAGTTCTAATTTTATTATACGGTCACGGCTTTCTGTATCCTTGTCTTGTTTATTTATTAACCCAGTGAAGATTTTTGATTAAGTCAAAATTCTGCAAACTTTGACTTTGCTTAATCAAAGGAGTCAGAAGGAGTCTGTTTTTATTTCTTGTAAAGGTACTATTGCTTTTACCAAAATCTGCTTTTCTTTTTTCTCCCTGCTGAATCATCTTTTTGCATCACATCAGACAAGCAATTATGATAAAAAATAAATCAACCTTGAATGTTTGGCAGAAATCTAATCTATAAATAGTACATACTAAAAATGAATGTTTCTTGCCAAGTTGGTGAGTCTACATGTCAATTACTTTGCTTATAAACATTGAAAAAGTCTAGTTAACACATAAGCATGCCAGAAACAAAAATTAATTTGATTTTTTTTTAAAAAAGGTAAGTTTAATATGTTAATAGTTTGGTTATTATGTCAATGACCCAAGAGTAAGAAAGAATTTTCTGACATGTGAATGGCAAATATAAATATACCATTGCAAAATTTTTATAGATTAAATTTTTGTCAAATGCACAGTGTTATCCTCAACTTGTATATACTATTCTGCAACCCAACAAGACAAACACAGACTTCAGAGGATAATTAGAACTGCAGAGAAAACAATTACTACCAACTTGCCTTCCATTGAGGACCACCTGTATACTGTACGAGTCAAAAAGAGGGCTGAGAAAATATTTACAGACCCCTTGCATCTGGACATAAAGTGTTTCAACTCCTACCCTCAAAACGATGCTATAGATCACTCCACACCAAGACAACTAGACACAAGAACCGTTTTTTCCGAATGCCATCACTCTGCTAAACAAATAATTCCCTCAACACTGTCAAACTAGTTACTAAGTCTGCATTATTATTAATCTTCAAGCATCATGCAACCACTGTGATGGTATGTTCAAAGTTTCCCTCTTTCCACAAATACCTACCCTGTTTTCCCCAAAATAAGACATCCCTTGATAATAAGCCCGATCAGGCTTTTTGAGCGCATGGCAATAAGGCCAAGCGTTTATTTCAGGGTTCAAAAAAATATAAGACAGGATCTTATTTTGGGGAAAACACGGGTACTTATCCACTGTTTCCAGTTTGGGATGAGAGGATTCTGTTGTCTAGTCTGTAGAGACTTGTAGACTTTGAGGGAGAAAAACTTTTTTATTATTATTATTATTAAGAAGAAGAAGTCAATTATTTGTGGAAAGGAGAAACAAAAGGGAGGAAGGCTTATGCACAAAGCCCCATGCCTGCTGATGATAAAATAATTGTTACTCCTAACCCAATGACTCTTCATGTTTCATTTGGTTTTGACTGTTACTGAATGGTTGCAAAGGAAGGTGTTGCTAGGAGGACAAGAATGAGAGAAGACAAATTCCAGATGCCTGAGACCTCTTTCATTTCTTGCTACCCTGCCCCATCATTAGATAGTTTTCCTCACTGAGCAAAAGGTCAAGAGAGGATAAATATAAATTGCATTCTGCATTACTTCTAGATGACTGAAGCTGTCAAAGCAATCATAGGAGCTTTCAGTCCCTTATTCCACCACTTCTGCCCTGATTTTGAGCTACAAAGTCATGTGTGAATTAAACACGACAGACCAGATGAAAACGTCCAACAGAGACATATTGTTCTGCTCCCAAAACGGGCCGGGCCATTGCAATATTTGACCCAAGGTGGATGAAGAAGTCTCCAATTGCTGAGCACCTTGGGATTTATTTATTTAAAAAAAAAAAAGACACGCAATCTTTCCAAGATGGTTGAACAAAAGCTTGAAAAGAAGAGAGAATAGACATGTACAGCATGTCAGGAAGAGGGATTGACTATAATTAGAGGGTATCGTGTAATAGCTTCCCAGATTTTTAAAAAAGAAAACAACTTATGCTACTCTGATCCCATAAAACTCTCAAAATATTTATCGGTTGAAAAAACTGTGGTGTAGCCATCCCAGATTTAAACCAAAAGATCTCTAGGCTTGTTAATCTTCAGATCATTAAGTCATGTTTTTCTTTTTTTAAAAAAAAATAAAATCTTAAAATGGTAAAGCAGTTAGCACAGCTCCGATGCTCAATACAATTCCCAGCTCCATGCAGCTGGAGTTATTTTACTGAAGCATTTTATAGATTTTTAGAATATACAGTTTCCCACAAAATAAGACCTCCCCTGATAATAAGCCCAATCGGGCTTTTGAGCGCATGGCAATAAGGCCAAGTGCTTATTTCAGGGTTCAAAAAAATATAAGACAGGGTCTTATTTTTGGGAAAGCACGATACTCACAACCCAGGATTCCTCTGCTTTCAGTAAGTCCACATGCCAAAGATACTTCATACATCTATCAACATAGATTTATGCCAGAGACATGATCCTTATGGCACAATCTTTTCTATATGTGAACGATAGGATCTTTATATGCAATCTGAAGTTGGCCTAAGGGGATGTCTATGGAAGTTGGATGCTTATTGTGCCATTAATCATCATCGGGTTGAAAGGGACCAAGAGGTCTTCTAGTCCAACTCCCTGCCCAAAGCAGGAGTCCTCATTCCATCTTGGACAAATGGTTGTCCAATCTTTTCTTGAAAACTTCCAGTGATGGAACATCCATGACTCTGGGAGGCAAGCTGCTCTACTATGTAACAATTCTCACTGTCAGGATAGTCCTCATTTCCAGGCTGAATCTTCCTCTAATGAGCTTCCATCTATTGTTTCTTGTCCTACCCTCAAGTGCTATGTAGAAGAAACACTCCCTTCCGTATGACAGACCTTCAACTATTGGAAGACTGCCATCATATACTCCCCTCAATCTTCTCTTTGTTGAACTAGGCATACCTAGTTACTTTAATTGTTCTTCCTCGGACTTAGCTTCCAGATCCCTTATCATCTTTGTTGCTCGTCTCTGCACTCGTTCTATGGCCTCAACATTTTTTGTGTATTGTGATGTCCAGAACTGGATGCAATATTCCAAATGTAGCCTCACCAGTGTGATACAGAGCAGCACTGTCACTTCCCTTAATGTTGATACGATCCCTCTGCTGATGCAGCCCAGGACAGCATTGGCTTTCCACACAGCTGGCTCATACTTGAATGGTGATCCACTAGGGACACTTAGATCCTTCTCACGGTTGGAGGTTAAAAATCAGCATGGGCAGTGCTAGGATTACGTCCATTCATTCAGCAACTATTCAAAATTACAATGGCACTGAAGGAGGGAGACTTATAACCGGTCCATGAAGTTGCAACCATCACAACATCCCCACAATCATGTGATCACGATTTGGGTGCCTGGCAACCAACTTTCTCTTACAGGAGCTGCAGAGTCCCGTTGTCACATGATCCCCATTGCAAACCTTTTCTGCCAGCCTCCCACAAGCAAACGCAATGGGGAAGCTGGCAAGAAGTAAGAGGTTGCTCCTGCTTCCACTACTTTTTCACTTGCCCAGGCTCCAGAGCACCTGCCTAGAGCACCCCACAACCCCTGTAGTGCCCCCCCCTTACCCGGGACTCTTTTCTTTTCCCACTTAACAACCTGTTTGGTCCTGGGGTTACAATGGCAATGGGAGTTATGGGATTGCCATTGCTGAGCAATATGGTCACATGATAACGAGCTTTATGACCACCTCACTTAGCAACAGAAATTCTGTTCCCAAAGTGCCATCACAACCTGAGGAACATCTATGTAAGGCTAAAGTAGCACCTATAATGACCTATGGTGCAAAACTGTCACAAACGTCATTACTTGAATAAAGCCACATTCACTTAAGATCCATTCTGGGAACAAAAAAAACCACCCCAGCCTCTGCAGGCAAGAGCTAAATTAGGCATCGACACCATCCACAGCTCTACAAAAATTCAAGCTTTCAACTACTGATAGAAGGTTCTTTCAGTGGATCATAATAAATTATCAAAAAGTATCTTGTTGAACAGTCTGGCATGTTCCATCCTATCAACATGTTAAAATCAGTTTACCAAAACCATCTCACACCAGGGATATTCATGTCTGTATTTAATCAGTTGGCCAAGTCAAGGACATGTTCAAACAGAGGGTTCTTAATACTAGTGCTCACATTGATAAAGTGACATTTACTAACATTAAATGGTTGGCTCAGAATGTCTTATAACAGAAAGATATCTAACTATGGTGTGATAGAAGATCAAAGAATAGTCTTAACCAGAGCAAGATCTGAGTTCCTTGATTTTAAACATGGATGATTTCATCAAGCACCTCAATCCAGAAGAGAGATGTATATATGGCCCATTACAAATAGAGGACATCACTCACATCCCTTTGACTGTCCATTAAATGCTTCAGCCAGAGCATAGCATTTAAAGTCACTAACTGACAAGATAGCCCTTTAGGAACCCATCAATAGATTCCTACCTCCTCCAAGGCACAGACTCAGGGACATTAAGAAAAACTGCCATGTTTAGAGCTAAAACCATTCAACGAGAGCTTCCAGTTTAGGTTAGTCTGGGGTTCGTTGCCAAGAACTTACATGATTATTTCACTGAATATTTTTATATCCCAATACACAGCACTATTTATCTTATTGCATTTAATATGGCCATGCTAATTAATAAACAATAAACTAAACTAAAAACACTCTTTCCTTCCACTTTTCCCAGCATACAGCCTGAGAGAGAGAGAGAGAGAGAGAGAGGGAGAGGGAGAGAGAGGGAGAGAGAGAGAGGTAGGTCGGTCTTCACATCTTTTGTCTGAAGTACTATGATTTCAGCCTGTGACACATTTGTAACTTGAGTGAAAATCCAGGGTCGATTTGTTTGATGATGTCCATGTTATTCTTAGGACTCTTCTCCAACACCAGAGTACAAAAACATCCATACGCTTCCTATCTTGCTTCTTCAAGGCCCAATTTTCGCTTGCATAGAGTATCACAGGGAATATCCGGTCCGCCGTGTGCTATGAGGGCCGAGGCTTCTAGGGATGGCTGTGGCTTGTTGGACAGCACTTTGGGGCTCAGGGGTCTTTTTGCAGCCCCAGAGCAGCGGCATGCCAAGAAGCCCCCAGATCACCAAGAAGTCCCCCCAAAAGCTACAGCATGACAAGCAGCAAAAGTTCCCCAGTTCTGGAGCTGCTTGCTGCCCCACAAGGGAGGTTACAGGGTAGCCAAAAGGACACAAATGGAAAGGGGAGATGGGGGAGGGGAGTTGAAGAGGCAGTCCCTTACCTTACCAAAGGTCAAGACTGGGAGGGAATAAGCCAGAGCGGCTTTGATAGGGGTGGGTCCTCAGTTAATGACTAGTGTTAATTCAATTAATGACAGCCATACCAGGATTTCTGTTGCTAAGCGATGCACTCCTGTGGCACTGCTGTTTACAATCACATCACTTTGTGATGGAAATTCCAGCGCTAAGCCGAGAACTACCTGCGTATCACTAGTCGCTTCATGGTTTGATCACTGCAGTGTACTCTGCATGGGCTGCTTTTAAATGCTACTCAGAAGCTTCAACTGGTCCAGAAAGAAACAGCAACAGCAGTCATGGGCATCCTTCAACATGTCAATGCAAGAGCCCTGCTTTGGAAGCTCCACTGCTTTCCAGTATGCTTCCATGTGCAACTCGTGGAATGGCATGGGGCTCCATTACCTGAGTCTACCGATCTCTTCTGGTGTCAATCCAGATGGTTCAATCTGGCAGAATTGGTATGCTTCAGGTTCCTTTGATCAAGCAGTGTTATCTATCTAGAACCTTCTTAGTCTTTTCTGGAATGAGGCTCCCCACCATGCTGGTGCTCCTGTGGATTTAAAAACTGGCTGTTCTCCCAGGCTCTGACCTAGGATGATTGCAACCCCTTGTGGTAAGAGTGTGTTATAGGTTTTTGTGTTGCATCTTATTTAACATTTTCTACTTAGATTATATATACAGTATATTATTTGTTTATACTGAAGCACCCAGAGTTAAACTGGAATTGGGTAGAACCTAAATCAAATCAATCAATCTGTGGAAAACTGATCAACAGCGTTTTTATTAGTCTTGAAATAAAATCCTTTTGATACACTAAAAAGTTGTCAGGAGGACATTTTAATAGCTATAGCTCAGAAACTGTTTCCTAGAATAAATATTCTTTTTCATAGACTCATACATTTGTAAGCAACTCACAAGTCATCTAGTCCTATTTTCAGTATTTGATTCCTATGCAAATTTAAATAAAATTCAAGTGTTCCAGTAAAGTTTCAGACGATTATCCTATTATAAAGTCTTATTAAGTATACAGAAATAATTTCAGTTACTTAATACCCCCTCCCCCCCCAAAAAAAGCCCCTGATATTATTGCCAATGGAATCTGGAAAACAGTTTTCTAGGAAAGTTATTCGACTGAAGTGTATTTTTATCAAATTAACTGATGCCACTATTTTGAAGATTCTATGATTAAAAAAAGAATGACAATCAAAAGCTTTTCACAGACCAAAGCACATATGGTCTTAACCTTTTCCCTCACTTCCTTTATTTATTTATTAACAAGAATTGGTCAGAAATAGTTGAACATAAATCTACTTGAGCAGAGCTGGTAGTGGCTCCTCCCTGTCCGTTTCATCCAGTCTCCTCTGACATTCCATTACAATTCAATCATTTCCTTTCTTCCTACAAAGTTTAAACCTAACAGCTTAAGTATGCTGACCAACATCTTTGTGAAACTTCATTATTTTAAGTATTCAACAAGAAAATACCAGAAAAAAATTGCACCACTTAGGGGCTTTACAAAACCTCTTAAATAAACAAAACTACTGGTTTTGAATCCAATTCATTTCACTTAAAATAATGTATTTAATATATTTGCTTTCATATTTACTTTGAAAATATCAGACTAAGGGGCATCTGTTAATACAAAGAAGTTGGCAGCTCCATAATTTGGCCTACTATGATAAATAAAAACAAGTTATGCAGTGGTGGGCTGCAACCAGTTTAGCAACCGGTTCTGCGAGCGCATGCTTTGCACATGTGCGCGCCTAATGCACTTGCATGCAGCGTTCAAAATACAGCAATTTGAAGCTCAGCTCCTTCTAAGGCAGCCCCAGTAAGTAGAACAGTGGAGGTGCAGAAATCAAGTGTGCCACGCGAATCAGCTGAGCCAGAAAGAAAGAAATATAGGACAGGATGCGGTGGAGGCGGGCCCAGCTGATCATCAAAACTACCGATTCACTCGAACCAGTCTGAACCAGCAGCACCCACCGTTGAAGTTATGTCTATAGAGCAGGCTGACTTAATTTACAAAATTTCAGAACACACAACTCTATATTCATTTAAAATACTGGTTTTCCTTCAAAATGTTGCAGATTGAGATGCAAAAAATGTGAGTGTTTTATGTTAAAAGATTGTCTATGTGCAGAAACTGTCATCATTTGAATAAAAGTGTCTTAAGTTACCCAGAGATTGTAATAGTGGAAGGGATGACGTTTTTCTCAATTGCAACCAGTGTGACCTTGGAGGACATATGGCAGTTGCTAAGCATCTGAATAAGAATTGCATCCTTAATATACAGTTGCTTCATGGCTATCATCTCTTGCAAGCTCCTTAGAAGCTATTCTTAAGCAAAACTACAACAAATAGCCAACCTGGCTTGTCCATGGTGAATGTATTTAAGAATTTTCATATAATACAAGACTAATCAAAAGAAAAAAAGAAGTGCCAGAAAAGAAAAATGAAAGTTAAGAAATGAATAAATTACTTCCAACCTTTTACAATCTTATTATTCTCCCCCCCTCTTAAATATTTTTCACATCCCCACATCTCCTCATTTAGTCTGAATCTGTCTCTGTCTTCAAATCCAACAATTCATTTTTTTATTCATAAAAAAAAGTTCATAAGGTTTTCATCTTTCAAAAAAGTTTTTGTTCTTTGTTCTCTCACTAAACAGAGAACATTAACATCTGTAGGAAAAGTTTCGTCATTTCTGCAAATTCAGACATTTTCACAATCCCCTCCTCCACTGTGGGAATTCCATTATTCTTCCATTCTTGTGCATACAATAAATCTTGTTGCAGTTACCCTATAAAGCATCAATCTGCCATGAGTTTTTTCTAATTTATTGTCCATACGTCCCAATAAAAGGAGTTCTTGTGTATTAGCACTATTCACCTTCTAAGTTACTTTCCATTATTATATGAATTTTTATCCAAAATTTTGTAGCTTTCTCACATGTCTCACATGTATCCTGATGGGCCTGTGTTCCATTCTGAATGATTCCAAGTAAAAGTTAAAGGGTCAATGCAGGTTGATATATGAATAGCCTTAACTTGTCCTCTGCTTGCAGATAGGACGCACTGTTACAAGTTCCAGACAAAACATTTCCAAAACCTGCATCAATAATTCCCTCATCGCTGTCAAACTAGCAACTGTCTGCATTATTATTAATCTCTCACTGTTCCTATCACCCACCTCCTCCCACTTATGACTGTATGACTGTAACC